>JALXFT010003522.1:40000-87500 GCA_023376895.1 Aspiorhynchus laticeps
TCTGTCAGGTGTGTTTGGGCTCATCTGACCCGTCTCTGTCAGGTGTGTTTGGACTCATCTGACCCGTCTCTGTCAGGTGCGTTTGGACTCATCTGACCCGTCTCTGTCAGGTGCGTTTGGACTCATCTGACCCGTCTCTGTCAGGTGCGTTTGGACTCATCTGACCCGTCTCTGTCAGGTGCGTTTGGACTCATCTGACCCGTCTCTGTCAGGTGGTTTGGACTCATCTGACCCGTCTCTGTCAGGTGCGTTTGGGCTCATCTGACCCGTCTCTGTCAGGTGTGTTTGGACTCATCTGACCCGTCTCTGTCAGGTGTGTTTGGACTCATCTGACCCGTCTCTGTCAGGTGTGTTTGGACTCATCTGACCCGTCTCTGTCAGGTGTGTTTGGACTCATCTGACCCGTCTCTGTCAGGTGTGTTTGGACTCATCTGACCCGTCTCTGTCAGGTGTGTTCATGTCATAGCAGTAAAGATGGTATTTATGAGAACACCAGCAGAGTTATGAGAGGACGCTCTGGATATGAGTTTATGAGTCGCTTATGGCAATCATAGGCCTCGCTTTGAGTCGATTTACAGAATATTTGTTGATTAAAATAAGAGCAAAGCAAAAACACACGATACGTGTTCTTAATTCTTCAGTTAAAAAGCTACCTGTCTATAACCCTCTGAGCTGAGTGACTCAAACATGCATAATTATGAGTCTTAAATATGAACGCAGCAGTTCATCAGATGGTGTCGGACAGAGACGCGGCTCCTTCAGTGTGTTGCTGCTCCAGAAACAGGGCTGGGAAACCTGAGCTAAACATACGGTCACCAAAGATTGATGTTTTCATTTAAAAGATTATTTAAAGGTCCCATATTGTCAAAACTGAAATTTCCTGGCTTTTTTCATGATAACAGAGATCTAGGGGCTATGTAACTACCATATACGTTTCAAAACAGTCAATCCACAGTAAAGCTCACACAGCCTGCATACAGTAGCTGGGATTTTTCACGAGTCCTTGTGGCTTCAGTATAAATGTGACGTCCGATCTGCTTTCAGTCACCATCCCGAGCTCCGCCCACCGTCCTTTAGCCACACCCCCAGACAGCATCACATCCATGAGACACAACAACAACACGGAAACATGTTGAAGAGGTTCACTTTAACCAGATCAGCTGACCTGTAACACTCACTCAAAGCTTGGACGATCTGACCGAACTTTACTGTGAGCTGGAACACGTCTAGCATGTATAGTACAGACTAACTTATCGTGTCTATCTAGTCATGATGAAGATGTAAATACATTTCAGTTTCAGCAGGTGACTATTTTTACAGCTACATTATTATTTCAGCCACAATTAATCACAACACCGTATATACAATTACAAATGATTATATATATCTGGTTTGAATGGGCAGTTCTCCCTTTGTTTTGCCTCAAGCTAGCACTGTGACGTCGGTCCTAACTAGTTACCTGTGATTGGCCGAGCCGTGTGTCACTCAGAAAACAACAGGCCAATCAGAAGAGAGGCTCATGAATATTAATTAGACAGGACAAATCGACCTGTTCTTAGAAGAGCTGTAAAAATATATTGAGATGGTTTTTGGTACTTATACCGCAAATATATATTCTTAAGGACATCAAAACCTAAAATTAAACTGGTGTACAATATGGGACCTTTAATAATTATAATAAAAATTATTACAAATTTCCCCTGCTATACACGGTTCTGCAGCAAACACTAATGTGAGATGAGATGCAGACCGAGCGTCTCTGATGTTCTCCTAGAGTGTATCTGTCTTCATTCACTCGTGTGTGTGTGTGTGTGTGTGTGTGTGCTGCAGATCGATGACGGCAGCGGGATGAAGCGTGAGGCGACGGTGGACGAGGTTATTAAGATCGTGGAGGAGCTGACGCGGATCCACTAACCACGAGCGTCACACATCTGTACAGAACTATACATAAATCAGAGCGTGTGTGTGTGTGACTCCAGCTGAATGAGTCTCGTTCAGTCACACACACACACACACACGTCTTCATGAGCTTGTCCTGTGAGCCTCCAGAGGAAGATCCTCACTGTCTGCTGGATTCTGATCCTGACAGCAACGATACGCAATAGTTTTAGTGAAGCGTTTATCATTGTGTCTCTGTTCGTTCATTTATCTTAATAAAGCTTCCTTCAGTACTTTGAGCCTGTTGTGTTTTATCAAGAGTGTGTGTGTGTGAGAGCAGAGAGAGAGAGTCGTGTGTGTGTGTGTGTTGTGTGTGTGAGTGTGTGTGAGAGAGAGAGAGAGAGTGTGTGTGTCTGTCTGTGTGTGTGAGAGAGAGAGTAGAAGAGTGTGTGTGTATGTGTGTGTGTGAGTGTGTGAGAGAGAGAGAGAGTATGTGTATGTGTGTGTGTGAGTGTGAGAGAGAGAGAGAGTGTGTGTATGTATGTGTGTGTGTGTGTGTGTGTCTGTCTGTGTGTGTGTGAGAGAGAGAGTGAGTGTGTGTGTGTGTGTCTGTGTGTGAGTGTGAGAGAGAGAGAGTGTGTGTGTGTGTGTGTGTGTGCTGTCTGTGAGAGTGTCTGTGTGTGAGTGAGAGAGAGTGTTGTGTGTGTGTGTCTGTGTGTGTGTATCTCTGTGTGTGTGTCTGTGTGTGTGTGTGTGTGGTGTGTGAGAGAGTATGTCTGTGTGTGAGTGTGAGAGAGAGAGTGTGTGTGTGTGTGGGGGGGGGGTGTCTCTCTGTGTGTGTGTGTGTGTGTCTCTGTCTGTGTGTGTGTGGGTGGGTGGGTGGGTGGGTGTGTGTGTGGGTGGGTGGGTGGGTGGGGGGGTGGGTGTGTCTCTCTCTCTCTGTGTGGGTGTGGTGTGGTGTGGGGTGGGGTGGGGGGTGTCTCTGTGTGTCTGTGTGTGTGTGTGTGTGTGGGGTGGGGGTGTGTGTCTCTGTGTCTCCCTGTGTGGGGGGGGGTGTCTCCCTGTGTGGGGGGGGGGGGTGTCTCTGTGTCTCCCTGTGTGTGTGTGTGGGGTGGGGTGTGGTGTGGTGTGGTGTGGTGTGGTGTGGGGGGTGTCTCGGTGTCTCTGTGTCTCCCTGTGTGTGGTGGGGGGGGGTGTCTCTGTGTCTCCTGTGTGTGTGTGTGTGGGTGGGGTGTGTGTGTGGTGTGGTGTGGTGTGGGGGGTGTCTCGGTGTCTCTGTGTCTCCCTGTGTGGGTGGGGGGTGTCTCTGTGTCTCCCTGTGTGTGTGTGTGTGTGGGGTGGGGTGTGGTGTGGTGTGGTGTGGTGTGTGTGGGTGGTGTCTCGGTGTCTCTGTGTCTCCCTGTGTGGGTGGGGGGGGTGTCTCTGTGTCTCCCTGTGTGGGTGGGGGGGGTGTCTCTGTGTCTCCCTGTGTGTGTGTGGTTTAATAAAAGCAGCACACTCATGAGCGATGAATGGAGTTGTATTATTCTCTCCTGTGTGCCGCTGCTATTGAACACATCTGGATAATGTGCAGTAAACCCAGACAGGCTGATATTAGAGCTCAAATCATTATCCTGTGTATTACATGACTGCTTACTTCATAAATAAAGACATGAAATATTGATTTGAGTGTGCATTATTTTATTATGAGAAGCAAGAGAGTCCATCTAATATAATCAGAAGTGCACGCTTGATAGAAATAATATGAGTCGTTAATGCATTAAACAACTTATTGTGCTTGGTGTCAGCTCTTATGATTATTGTTATTTTTTAAAGCATTCTGTCCATTTAGCTTGCATTAAAACTGGAAAAACCAGGACTGAAGTGATAGATTGACGCTGATGAGTTTCTCTTAACGATCAACAGCAGGGTTTATTGAGTAACGAGCAGAACTATAGCAAGCCGTTTTGACTTCTATTCATTCTCAGGATATGAATTCTTGATATCAACAATTCAGTTTTTACTAGTATAAACTATAATTCTTGATATCTGTAATTGTATTTTCACTAGTTAGATGCCACCATAGGCTGCCATTCAAATTTAATTGTTGATATCAATAATTCATTTCTTACTAGTTGAAATTACAATTTCATATATCAGAAATACAAGTCTTGCTAGTAAAAACCTTTATTTTTGATATCAGTAATCACGTGGTTACTAGCACAGACGTCTATTATTGATTAATTCTTTATATCTACAATTTAATTGTCACTAGTAACAATGTTCATTTCTGATATCATGAATGTGATTGTTACTAGTGACTATTAAATTGTAGATATAAAGAATTAAATTCCTGATATCAAGAATTCATATCCTGAGAATGAATACAAGTCAAAACGGCTTGCTATAGCAGAACACATTTAGTGTTTCTATCCTATCTGACCGTCTGTCTCTGGTTATAACGAGCTGTTTAATCAGGGAGATGTGTTCTGTAGATCTAACACAATCAAGACCTTCAGTAATTAGGTTTGGGAGGTTTTAGGCAATGGTTCTCTCGTCGTGTGTTTGTCTGTAAATGTTCAGACGCTGCAGGAGATGCTCAACAGAATCAAGTTCATCACAGATCACACACATCAGCTTTGATGAGACCTGCTTTAGTTCTGCTGTCCATCCAGTCCTGATGGTTAATGGTGAACGAACTTACCTTTCTCGATGGAGACTCGAACCCGAGGCTCGGCCTGAGCTCCGAGTTCATTGCGCTGCTGGCTATAGAGGAGAATAAGAGAAGCACAGGTGGAGCTGGGGAGGTGGAGGGACTCTGGACGGTGCTTATATAGACTCCTGATGATGATTAGGATCCCGTTAGGAGCTTGACTTTGACTCAGAGCATTGATAATCTTGGGTCTTTGTAAATCTTGATGTCTTGGGAAAGATCTGGTAACTTCTTCAGTTCAGCATGAACCAGTTTGATGATGGATTCCCGTTCTGTCGAGCAAGATGATTCCTGCCATCATACTCATAATACAGCAGATGTTTTCATCTTGAGCAAGTCTTCTGTAATCGTGCAGATCATCAGTGAGCTTCGGACCAGGTCAATACATTCATTATAATGCATCATTGCTAAAGAAACTAGTTTACTATAATGTTCAGTTTGTTTATTATGGCTTCTGGTGCTCTGATATACAGTGCACAGCATAAATGAGTACACCCCGTCTAAAACTTAACAAATTCAGCAATTACTCTTTACTTAGATGACATTTTAGGGTTCTTTGGAGATATAATGTTTCAACAAGCCTGCTTGATCAATTACCAAAGAAGAATGTCAAAGTTATTCAGCAAAATAAGAGTTTCTTATCAAAGTGATAAAATGTTGTGTTGCAAAAATGAGAACACCCTCCTGAAAGTTACTAAAAAAAAAAAACATGTATAGGTTTAAGGATATTTTTGATCAACAGGTGAGTATATTGAACCAAAACTTTTAAAGACAAGTCATTTCCTGACAATTAAAAGTGTTACATATCCCACTCAATCATACTCAGACTTAATGCTGGCAGCAGTGGAACCAGTTGGGAGAGAACTGCTAGGTGACTTATTCCTTAGCATAAGAGGACAATGGTACAAGAGGAATACCAAATTATTGTTTTAAGTGTGAAAATTTAGCAGAAGTAGCATCGACTTTCAAAAACAATGGACTTGTGACAAGGCTCCTGAAATAATCAGGTCTTCACTTTAGTGATGAGTGAATTTTTGCTAGAAAAAGAGCAGGAGAAATAACATGCAAGTGTCTCAGAGCCGGCAAAAGCTATGAAGAGTGACACTTTATCTCACAGAGTATGACGCAGCCTGCAGAAGTGACATGCATGGTTGTTGTCACCACTAGAATTACCCTACTGTAGCCAAAGCAAATAAACTCATTTAACCTCTTCCAAGGCCCATATCTACAAAACAGAGACTTCTGGGAATCCATACTCTGGTCTCAAGAGACCAAGTCAATCATTTCAGATCCAAAAGCATCCAGAATGTTCTGGTGTTGCTAGAGGAGGAGTACAGTGAGAAGTGTTTGGTACCCACAGTGACGTTCAGTGGTAGTAAAGCTCTTGTATAGGGATGAATGAGTGCTGAAGGTGTGAGGGAGTTGTGCTTTATCAACGCTGTCATGAATTCACACACTACTGTGTGATGGAATACAAAAACTTGAAACAGAAGATGCTACCCTCCCCTCATTCCCTGCATTATTGGGCATTTTTTCAGCATGACAATGAAGATATTCATTCTCCCAAGGTGAAAATCCTTCAGTGGACATGTATTTCACTCAGTCTTAACGCTCTTGAGCAGCTGTGGGGGATTCTGTAGAGACGAGCTGAGCAAAACTTGCCATTAAAGACCAGAGCATTTAAGGAGGTCGTCCAGGAGTTAAACAGGACAGATGTGAAGATTTGTCATGAACTTGTACACTCAGTGCCAAGAAGGGTCAGAGCAGTGTACTTAAAGTTCTGGAGGACATACTAAGTACTAGAATATTATTCATCTGTCTTTCTGCAGTCCTTCATTTAAACTAAATTGGCTAATTTACTTATCTTACAGACAATGTTGGCATATATTTTGTCGTTTTTATTAAATATATGTTTAATACATTTCAATTTTGCCATCTTTCCATGAATTATATTTGTGATCATTAAGAAAATACATATTTTATATTTATTCAGAGGGGGTGTACTCATTTATGCTGTGCACTGTATATTTACGGATTGTCTACACTAAGTGCAAATAGCCCGTCTTATTGGCAGAGGCTATTTACACTAACTCCGCCCACTGATGTGTGATTGGACTAGTCAACAATGAAAAAAGACATTTGTTAAATATCAGCTTAAGTGGCGTATATGGTAAGGCGCATGCACTTTAACGTGATCGACCCGAGTTTGAATCCACCTTTTGCCGAACTGTTTCACCAATTACGATTGTTATCACCAATGTAACACAGTTCGTAGAATGGGAAGGAGGAGGCGGGAACCGGCGAACATTTAAACAAGTTTAATAAAAATAAACAAACACAAAGTAAAGCGGCAGCCCCTCACGGACGACTGCCGCACACAAAACACAAACTAAAGTCCAGGCCTGGTCCTCTCTCGTCTTGCACTGTCGTCGCTCCTCCTTTTATCCTCCGGAGCTCCTCCGTGGGACTCGAGACCGGTGAGTGGTGCAGGTGTCGCTCATCATCACTAACTCCACCGGCCTCGCTCCGCTCCCACGGCTCTCGGCCCCGCCCCACTCGTCACAGCAGGGCCGTCCCTGGCTGACGCGGGGCCCGGTGCGAGGTATGGAGTGGGGCCCCCCTCGGTCCGTTTGCGATCGCGTTACGGGGGGGGGGGGCTGGTTGGGTTGGGGGGGGTTTGGATTCCGTTCGTCGCGGGGCCCGGTGCGACCGCACCAGTTGCACCGCCCAAAGGACGGCCCTGCGTCACAGTATGGACTTTTGAAATGGAAAATGACCGAAAGTGTCTCTTTCTGTAGATACAGGAGTGCATCATCACACCAGTAGGTGGCGATCAGTCATTTTGTTAGAAGTAGCTGAATGAATCACTCATCAGATTCTCACAGAAACAGATCTCAGTGTGTGCGTGTCTGAGAAATATAAACATGTGTGTGTACGGTGATGTGTCATGAATGGAGAATGATGCTGTGTGCTTCACTCTCTCAGAGCACAGATGCTTCATACTCCTCCTGCTGAATGAGATCGTCTCAAACACACTTCAACACGTCTGTGCTTCAGCAGACCTGAGCCAGACGCTCATCCTAAACCTAAACGCACTGTGAGTGTAATTAAGAGAAGCTCCGCCCTGATGCAGTGATTGACAGGTGCGCTGTTCATACACGTCACACTGGATTCTGTTACATTCATCCTCAAATATCATGAAAATATAACTTTAATTATTAGTGTAAATGCTTTGGAACAATAGTGTTGCTGCCCTTACTAATCATAACACGTTCAGTTTGATATATAATATTAGCAGTAGTGTTGGAAATGGCAAATGAAAATCTACATGAATTCTTCTCAATTTTGCACATATTTATTCCCATTGTTTCTCATAGGTATAAGAAATGTAAATCCAAATACAGGAATACATTGACATTTTACATTTCAAATTGAATTCAGCTAAACGCTTCCATCATTTTCAAGCGAAACATGTCACAAAAAGAAGCTTGTTAGGTTCAAAATGATAAAACTGTACAAATAGTGTTAAAAATGAAGATATCTGAGACTCGACCGTGAGTTTGCGGTGGATCTGTTTGGGCAGATTGAGTTTTAAAGCGGTCATGAACTGCCTGTTTTTATTTTGTACTGTTCTCTGAGCTCCAGTTATAATGTTATGAAGATATTTACATCAAAAACATCATAATTGAGAAGTAATAGTCTGTTTTCTGTCCTGTTTAGACCCCCCTCATCACAACGCTCTGTTTGAATAGCTGTGGAGGATTGTAAACGCCCCCCTGCTGTGATTGGCTAATAGTTGTGTATGATTGACAGCCTACATTCCTCACAGATGGATGCTGCTGTGATTTAGGTTAAAAATGCATAAATACTCAGTTCATATAAAACGATCTGTAATAATAAACAAAGCAATAGTGATCCCGTAATGGAAACAGTTTACTCACACTTGTGTTGTGGCATTACTGTCGGATCCAATATAGACGACAGCGGCAATATTAGTCACAGCATCGTCTTTTAGTTTCAATCTTTCTGAAAATCGGTGGGCGGGGCTAAACAGGCAGTGATGTGGAATCGGTGGGCGGGGCTTATCAGGCAGCGATGTAGAATTGGTGGGCGGGGTTAAACAGGCAGTGATGTAGAATCGGTGGGCGGGGCTAAACAGGCAGCGATGTGGAATCGGTGGGCGGGGTTAAACAGGCAGCGATGTAGAATCGGTGGGCGGGGCTAAACAGGCAGCGATGTGGAATCGGTGGGCGGGGTTAAACAGGCAGTGATGTAGAATCGGTGGGCGGGGCTTATCAGGCAGCGATGTAGAATTGGCGGGCGGGGTTAAACAGGCAGTGATGTAGAATCAGTGGGCGGGGCTTATCAGGCAGCGATGTGGAATCAGTGGGCGGGGTTAAACAGGCAGTGATGTAGAATCGGTGGGCGGGGTTAAACAGGCAGTGATGTAGAATCGGTGGGCGGGGCTAAACAGGCAGCGACGTAGAATTGGTGAGCGGGGTTAAACAGGCAGTGATGTAGAATCGGTGGGCGGGGTTAAACAGGCAGTGATGTAGAATCGGTGGGCGGGGCTAAACAGGCAGTGATGTAGAATCGGTGGGCGGGGCTAAACAGTGATGTAGAAGCAGGTGTTGATATTCTTCAGCGGGGGCGGGGTTTATCCACACTATTACATCATAGAGTAGAACGTTCCAGATGTTGCTGTTCTGGCAGACTGCCTTCAGTATCAGCTGCTTTCAGACTAATGACAAAGTTCTGAGTTCTGAAACTTACAGGATGGTTTTAATAGTACAATGACCTCTTCTTATATGTCACAAGATCAAGGGAATTTAGTTCCTCAGTTCATGACCTCTTTAAAGATCTGTTTGGAGGTTTTATTGTTCTGGAGCTCTCAATCAATCCCACAACATTAATCTGTGCTTCTGCTCTTTTACTGAAGACTTGTGCTTCTTCTACTTACTGTAAGTGCTTCATTTGCTCAAGTATGTGTCTGTTTTATTACTTTTTGTTTTAAAGACTGTCAAATAAGTCAAATATACAAAAATGTGATCTTAATATCTTACCTTTTAAGTCTAGTGAGAACTTGCTCTGAATAAATATAAACAGCGGTTGTTTATTTCACACGTGTTATGAAATTATACAAGTATAAAATTTACTTACTGGTCTCCTTGTTTAAAATTGCTGTATTTGCTTCACAAATGGACCCCAGAAAATCTGTCCATTAAATATTCACAATAAAGAGCCATTTTAATTCTTCCAGTTGATCTGGGTTATAAAATCATGTTATGTGTGTTAGCGAAACGTGATGTGATGAAGACAGAAGTGTGTGATGATGATGAAGCAGGAATGTGTTCGGTCCGGTTCCACGTCTCTATGCGTAGAACGTGTCCACTTTCACGGCGTGACAGAAGATGGTCATGGAGAACACCAGCCCCAGGATCTGCAAACACAGGTAAAGATGACCATCACTGAGCTCTGGTGTCTGGACTGAGGTGATGAGCGTTCAGTACCTGTGTTAGAGCCGTACACAGAGAGAAGATCCACAGAGCCACCAGATTCTCCTGCAGCCAGCCCTTCACTCGCTCGTAACACGGCTGTGACAAAAACCAGAGAGAGATGGACATCACCACACTTACACAACACTATCAGCCAAACCGTTCTCTGCTCTTCAGAGGCTTCTTACCGCCGTCCACCAGGTGCCAGGATTCTCCAGACCGCAGTTATCACTGTACTCCAGACAGCAGGAGTCCGGCACACGCGTCGTGTTATACACCAGAAACCAGTCCGTGTGATTGTTCACTCCACAGCAGCGGAACTACACACACACACACACACACACACACACACACACACACACACACACACAGAGACACACAGACACAGAGACAGACACAGACACAGACACAGACACACACACACACCACACACACAGACACAGAGACACACACACACACACACACACACACACACACAGACACAGACACACACACACACACAGAGACACACACACACACACACACACACACAGACACAGACACAGACACAGACACAGAGACACACACACACAGACACAGACAGACACACACACACACACACACACAGACACACACACACACACACACACACACAGACACACACACACACACACACACACACACACACAGACACAGACACAGACACACACACACACACACACACACAGACACACACACACACACACACACACTCCATCATATCTTAAAGTGCTACACCGCTGGTTCTTGGTAAATAATCATAAGCACAGAAATGACTGTCGTGCCGTACGTCGGTTTGTACGATGCTCCAGGCGTTGGTCAGGCCGATGTTTCCTTCGGTCCCGAAGAGCTGCAGGCCTTTCTTCAGGTCGCTCTGTGCGTACAGATCAATCTAGAACACGCCGTAAAGAAAAGCACATTCACGTAAGAATGACATCTGACGGTCACATTCTGAAGCGTACGTGGACATAACCTGACACATTAATCACTTAATCTCACGCTGATGTTTAGAGTGTGTTTCTGGTTAGTCTCCTCACGTTCTTACAGTTAAACCGGATCAGTTTTACTGGTGTACAGTGCAAAACTTAATTTCCTCAATCAGTACTTTTTCCACAGAACGTTTCTTTAAAACTTAAACTATTTGCAGTGAGTGCGACAAAAATAAATGTCATGATATATTCTCTGAAAAACTGCAAAAAATGCTTTCCTTACTTAATTTTTTTGTCTTGTTTCCAGCCAAAATTTCTATAAATTCTTAAATCAGGAAGGATTTTCTAGATGAGTAAAAATTATTGTCTTGTTTTCAGAAAAAAAAAGTCAAAATTAAGTGAGTTTCTGCTTGAAACGAGCAAAATAATCTTGTTTTCTGTTTGAAATAACATTATTTGTCTTACCCCATTAGCAGATTATTTCTCGTTCTAATCAAAAACTCACTTAATTTTGAATTTTTTTTTCTGAAAACAAGACAATAATTTTTACTCATCTAGAAAATCCTTCCTGATTTAAGTATTTATAGAAATTTTGGCTGGAAACAAGACAAAAAATCTAAGTAAGAAAAGCATTTTTGGCATTTTTCTTGTGTTTAGGACAAGGACCCTAAACCTAATCCAGTTTCTGTAAACGTGCTAAATCTCATTACAGTCGAACATAAAATAATTTGCCATTAATATGAGCCACGATGCTATGTGTCAGTAAATCAGTGTAACTACTCTTAAATATGATTTACATTTTAACAGCGCAATGTAACCCAACACACACATGGTGTTTGCGTTAATGAGTTATGACTACATAACCGATCTAAACACGCTGTGATTCTTCAGCGCGACGGATGATCCACAGACAGGAACAGCACATTACCATGTTTTACCATGTTTTACCGCATCTGACTCCTCCTGCTGTTTAAGAACAACTCTTTCTATCCTTCAGTTCTTCCTCCGTATCAACTCACTGTGACTGGATACATTTATAAACAATTAATATCTGTCACTGATATGTAAAGGATACAAATGCATATCGTTGCTCACATGAGCCTCATTCATTAAACACAAGCACTCTTTCATTTCTGTGACAGTTTACTTGTGAGTGTATTAATGTGTGATTTTGACAGAAAAGCATTGATTGTGCTGGACTCGATCTGGAGAAGCGTCTTATGAATGAATTGTCTCCAGTGTTTCCGACAGACGACAGAGGGACCCTTACCAAAAAAAGACGTTTATTCAAGTGTGCTATTAGTATACTTCTTTTAAACTAAAAACAGGAAAGTGTACTTAGTCTACTTTTTATGTACTTCTCAGAAATGGGCTTTATGTGCTTCTCAGAAATATACTTAAAATGACATTTAAGTATACTTGACTTATACTTAGAAAAGTCTAAATATATTTGAGCTATACTTGTGCTCTGTGTTGTCATTGTTATACGGTAGGGGGCACTAGTACACATCTACTGTACAGAATTACCACAAAACACAAGTGAAGAAGAAACCGAAACAACAGATGCTTCACATGTAATCAAACACATCATCAGACATAAAACAGCATCATAACTGTGTAACGTTATGAATAAAATATCACCAATGAAGAGGTAATAATGAATGTCAAGCTTTGGGGTGTTGATCGACTCCATCTACATCATTCTGAATCATATTCATATCAGCTTTTTGTTCAAAATGTTGTTTATTTCTTTATTTATGAAACTTACCCACATTCAAGTGTTTAAAAAATAATGCATGAAGCTAGAATAAAATGTTTTGTTTACAAGCAGATACTCTGTTCTTTCTTTTGATGTTTTGTATGTTCAGATATTCATAACAATATATATACAAATTAATACCTAAATAGGGACATAGTAGTGTACTTAAAGTATGATGCAAAGAGTATACTTGCAGTATAAAACTACTAAACTAGTAGACTATACTTCAAAGTGTACTAAAAATGCTAGTACAAGTATTTAATTAGTAAACTATCAGTGTATCTATAAGTTCACTTTTAGTATAGTTGCAGTACAAGCTAAAAACATTGATGTAAACTAGTTGTGTACTCAAAGTTTACTACTGTACTGTTATACTTAAAGTATACTTTTATATACTAGAAAGTGGGCCAATTTAGTCCCAAGGAGTATTGAAGTAGTACACTACTACTAGTACACTGATATTTGTATACTTACTACATAAAGTATACTTAAAATATACTTGAACTTTACTTAAGTATACTTAATAAAATAAACTTGAAGTATACTATAAGTACACTGATATTTGTATACTTACTACATAGAGTATACTTAAAATATACTTGAACTTTACTTAAGTATACTTAATAAAATAAACTTGAAGTATACTATAAGTACACTGATATTTGTATACTTACTACATAGAGTATACTTAAAATATTCTTGAACTTTACTTAAATATACTTAATAAAATAAACTTGAAGTATACTACTAGTACACTTATATTTGTATACTTACTACATAAAATATACTTAAAATATACTTGAACTTTACTTAAGTATACTTAATAAAATAAACTTGAAGTATACAACTAGTACTTGTACTAGTACTAGTATTTGTATACTTACTACATAAAGTATACTTAAAATATTCTTGAACTTTACTTAAGTATACTTACTAAAATAAACTTGAAGTATACAACTAGTACACTGATATTTGTATACTTACTACATAAAGTATACTTAAAATATTCTTGAACTTTACTTAAGTATACTTAATAAAATGAACTTGAAGTATACTACTAGTACACTGATATTTGTATACTTACTACATAAAGTATACTTAAAATATACTTGAACTTTACTTAAGTATACTTAATAAAATTAACTTGAAGTATACTACTAGTACACTGATATTTGTATACTTACTACATAAAGTATACTTAAAATATACTTGAACTTTACTTAAGTACACTTAATAAAATAAACTTGAAGTATACTACTAGTACACTGATATTTGTATACTTACTACATAAAGTATACTTAAAACATACTTGAACTTTACTTAAGTATACTTAATAAAATAAACGAAGTATACTACTAGTACACTGATATCTGTATACTTACTACATAAAGTATACTTAAAATATTCTTGAACTTTACTTAAGTATACTTAATAAAATAAACTTGAAGTATACTACTAGTACACTGATATTTGTATACTTACTACATAAAGTATACTTAAAATATACTTGAACTTTACTTAAGTATACTTAATAAAATGAACTTGAAGTATACTACTAGTACACTGATATTTGTATACTTACTACATAAAGTATACTTAAAATATTCTTGAACTTTACTTAAGTATACTTAATAAAATAAACTTGAAGTATACTACTAGTACACTTATATTTGTATACTTACTACATAAAGTATACTTAAAATATACTTGAACTTTACTTAAGTATACTTAATAAAATAAACTTGAAGTATACAACTAGTACACTGATATTTGTATACTTACTACATAAAGTATACTTAAAATATACTTGAACTTTACTTAAGTATACTTAATAAAATAAACTTGAAGTATACAACTAGTACACTGATATTTGTATACTTACTACATAAAGTATACTTAAAATATTCTTGAACTTTACTTAAGTATACTTAATAAAATAAACTTGAAGTATACAACTAGTACACTGATATTTGTATACTTACTACATAAAGTATACTTAAAATATACTTGAACTTTACTTAAGTATACTTACTAAAATAAACTTGAAGTATACAACTAGTACATTGATATTTGTATACTTACTACATAAAGTATACTTAAAATATTCTTGAACTTTACTTAAGTATACTTAATAATATAAACTTGAAGTATACTACTTTTTGGTAAGGGTAGATGAAGAAAGACCTCAGCGGGAGCATACTTTCACTCGCATGTGTTACTGACACATTAATATCTGATTCTGAGAATACAAGCATACTGTTATGAGAATAAAGTTATGTAATTAAGGCATAATGTTTTGAGTAATGAAACTAACTTAAATATTTGAGTAAATTCCTGCACCTTCCTGAAAATTCTCCTCGAGTTCACAAACGTATCATAAATCTCATATTTGTTAGTTAAGCGTGTGTGTGTTAATCTAATCATCTATAAACACGACACGCACACACACACACTCTTTCTCTATATCTAATATATGGGTTTGACTTTTTCAGAAACTTTAAAATAAAGCAATAAACCACAAGATGAGAAGTATTTCGGTGATTTTAGCACTAGATGCAAATAAATAAATAGTAAGTGTATTTACTTGCCTCATTAGTGTTTAGGCAGTCGTTGTTGCTAGGAAACGCTTGTTTTTGTTTACTAAGTGGAGATGAGCTGAAATCGCGTTTGGTCTCGTACTGTATCGCGTCCCTTGTCAGTGTCGGGCGCTTGCTTGGCCATGTGTAGTGATGAATCAGGTAAGTGTGTGCAGCTGAATTGGAGTAGTGTTTTGTTAGATGGGTATAAAAAGCTTAGTTTACCGCGGCAGCGGTCGTGTGAAGACCGAAGAGTAAAGACCATCGACTCCGTGCGACTCCTCCGGGCAGCGACACCGGCAAAGGATATAAGTATCGCTTTTTATTTTTCCTCTTTCCTACGACTAGTTTCACTTCTATTTCAGTTTTTATAACCATTTATTACTATGTGTAAGTAAGTTGTTGCTGTTGTTTTACAACATGTGTGTTTGGCTCAGTGTTGATGTCTGTATAGGTTGTTTATTCAGTTTTAGTTTTATTTGAGTTTAGTACTCCATACTACATGAAAATGAAATAATATATATATATTTAATTTATTTTTTGATGTATGTATATGTATATGTGTATGGCTGTACAATACACACGTAGTTTTTTTTTTTTGGTGTTTGGCTTAGTGTTATGTCAGAAGCATTATTATAACGGAAGCAGTAAACACAAAGACAGAAAACTAATTATTCACGTCTACAATATTTAACCTGTTTCTCTCTGAATATGCGAGTGTGGTGAGGTGCTTATGGAATATCATCCTTTTCTGGCATATATGTGACCCTGGAGCACAAAACCAGTCATAAGGGTCAATTTTTCGAAATTGAGATTTATGCATCATCTGAAAGCTGAATAAATAGCTTTCCATTGATGTATGGTTTGTTATGATAGGACAATATTTGAAAATCTGGAATCTGAGGGTGCAAAAAAATCTAAATATTGAGAAAATCACCTTTAAAGTTGTTCAAATGAAGTTCTTAGCAATGCATATTACTAATCAAAATTTAAGTTTTGATATATTTACGATAGAAAATTCACAAAATATCTTCATGGAACATGATCTTAATATCCTAATGATTTTTGGTATAAAAGAAAAATGATAATTTTGACCCATACAATGTATTGTTGGTTATTGCTACAAATATACCTGTGTTACTTATGACTGCTTTTGTGCTCCAAGGACACAGATATGAGGGTTTTGCAGTGTTTACTACAGAGGAATAGCACTTCCGTCATCAATGAATTATTCAACACCTCAAACAGAGATGAATTAGAAAAACAGGGAAAAGGCAGAAAGACAGCGATCTATTCTGTTGAAGCTCCTCAGAGGATCGTGTGTCTTTCTCCAGACAGGGTTTGAGTGCATGAGCTGAAACATATGCAAACATAAATGTGTGTTAAATAAGCATCACGACATCACGCCTCCGTCCAGGTCTCAGATCACAGACACCATTACAAACACGTGTCTATATCATCTCTACCAGCTCCTCCATTATTCCCTGTGATCCTCATAGCTGTAATACAGTAATGCATCATAAATAATAAATCAGTGAAGAGGGAGTAACAGAGAGACGATAAAGAGGTCAAGGAGGTCGTTTCTAATCATCTGTGCAGAACAGAATCAGGGAACGCTTGAAGAAAACAATACACAGAATAACACAATATATTGGCAGTTTGTCAATGCAGTCGCTCCTTTAGATCTGAGCGAATCATGTTTCATATTTCATATTCTGCTGATGTGTGTGAATCACTTTATTCCTCCAGCTCACTTCAGTCAAAGACGACAGCGACACACTGAATAAACACAGACTAACCCTAAACCTACAACACAAACGCTTTGCATTCTTATAGATCAATTCAAAAATAACATTATTGCTGAATTATGAATACTTTTACTTTTCTCAATGGAGGCCACAGTCCAGATGTCAAAGTCTCTTTAAGGCTGGTCAGTGATCTTAACTCCTTCAGCGGATATTTTCTGTGCCATAACAGCTGAGTCACACTGAACAGAGAGAACACAAATATCCAAACCCCTTCATCAAAACAGCAACAAAATCTGACAATGATGTTATCATGTTTCTTTAGCTCACATCACTAAAAACAGCATTCTTCAGGCTGGACTCGATCTTCATCTCTATACAGCCTCCATCTGAGAGCAGTGAGATATGAGTGACGTCTCATCATCCTCACACCGTCTCTGCATCTGTCACATTCAGCTTTAGTAACCTACACACACACACACACACATCACTGACACACACACACACACATCACTGACACACACACACACACACACACATCAATGACACACACACACACATCACTGACACACACACACACACACACACACACACACACATCACTGACACACACACACACACACACACACACATCACTGACACACACACACACATCACTGACACACACACACACACACACACACACATCAATGACACACACACACACACATCACTGACACACACACACACACACATCACTGACACACACACACACACACACACACACATCAATGACACACACACACACACACACACACATCACTGACACACACACACACACACACACACACACACACACACACACACACACATCACTGATACACACACACACACACACACACACACACACAACACACACACACACACACACACACACACACACACACACAGGTAAACTCTTCCTCTGTAACTGATCTGAGACCTGTGCTTCATCTTCCTTGGCTTTATTTTCATTAATTAATTAATTATTTAAAAACATCCACCCAAGATTTAGTGTTAAAATCACAGCAATAAACAGAGTGCTCAAGAGTGAAGAACAAACTACAATCTCTTCTGCAAAAACTGTCCTGTGGATATATTTTAGAAGTCTTTTTAATATTTGGGGCAACAGCGTATGTCAGAAACCTCAACATCGCCAAAGCACTGGAATGCTTAAAAACTCACTATTACACTTATTGTCAAATATTTTT
This sequence comes from Aspiorhynchus laticeps, assembly GCA_023376895.1. Taxonomy (NCBI): domain Eukaryota; kingdom Metazoa; phylum Chordata; class Actinopteri; order Cypriniformes; family Cyprinidae; genus Aspiorhynchus; species Aspiorhynchus laticeps. The sequence goes on from JALXFT010003522.1 coordinate 58,322, forward strand.
CTGTAAAAAAGCACTTTACTGTCTTTTTGATCAATTTAATGGATTTTTTTAATAGAAATATTTAAGTATTTCATCGTAATGACCCCAAACATTTGAAGGGTACTGTAAGTATACTAAAGTCCTCATTATAAACACAAAATAATATTTAACTTTAATATTCAGTGACGGTTAGACTATATTTTATGTGATGGGGGTGGCATTAAGGGACCTGGATAATGGTTGAGAACCACTGTATAGAAAAACACAGAATAAACAATCAAAACCAGCAGAAGCCATTCACAGCGCCATCTTCCTCACAGACTTATATTTGGCATAACACATATTTGAGAACGTGCAAAATTAAACCAAATACTAAAACATGTTATGTTTTTTATTTAAAGATTTGAAAACTGTTTTGCTGTAAAAACGAGCATGCAACTTAGTTTGAATACATTTGCGTCGTTTTAATGAAAAACAATGTTTTTGAAAAAAAAACAATTTGTTTTTTATCAAGTTTCTGTTAACAGCGTGTTGTAATAAATGTAATTATCTTCATGATACAACTTTTTTTGTCTAATCTTGAGGAGATAAAGGGCCAGATTTACTAAACAGGGCAAATTAGCGTTAGAGCGCAATTCCATAAAAGCGGCGATGGGAGGAAAAATCTGCGTGTGATTTACTAACAATACACACATTAAATAACACGGACGCAGCAGATCATTTCCATAATAACCAGCGCAATCTACTGAGATTACCGCCTGCTTAAGACATGCATAATGGTGCAAATAACAGTAATTTGACAAGTGCAAATGTTAGTAAATCACGTGATTCATTTTAATACTCTCCTCTCATAACCTTTGCATCTGAACTCCTACAAATGCATATTCAATAAGGTCAAGCGCAAAAATAACTGTGTCCACGCCTTTTCAGCACTAATTCTTCACTGCTTTAGTTAATATTGACACTACTATTTTAACACCAAAAGACAGTTTGTGCTGGCGCAATCTGTTAGTAAATCTGTCCTAAAGACTGATGAAAGTGAAGTGATGGTTGTGCTGATGACAGGACAGTATCTGATGAGAGATTACTGTACGCTGGGACACGGTGGACACATGCTGCTGTCACTGGAAGCGTCTCTGGAAAATGCCCATCACACTGTGCTGCCATACGTGCTTTGAGGAGAACGGCCAAGAAAACAACGGCATTTTGGGTGTGAGACACTCACAGAGAGAGAGAGAGAGAGAGAGAGAGAGAGAGACACACTCACAGAGAGAGAGAGAGAGAGAGAGAGAGAGAGAGAGACACACTCACAGAGAGAGAGAGAGAGAGAGAGAGAGAGAGAGAGACACTCACAGAGAGAGAGAGAGAGAGAGAGAGACTCACACACAGAGAGAGAGAGAGAGAGAGACTCACACAGAGAGAGAGAGAGAGAGAGAGAGAGAGAGAGAGAGAGACTCACACACAGAGAGAGAGAGAGAGAGACAGACACTCACAGAGAGAGAGAGAGAGAGAGAGAGAGAGACTCACACACAGAGAGAGAGAGAGAGAGAGACTCACACAGAGAGAGAGAGAGAGAGAGAGAGAGAGAGAGAGAGAGACTCACACACAGAGAGAGAGAGAGAGAGACACACACAGAGAGAGAGAGAGAGAGAGAGAGAGAGAGAGAGAGAGAGAGAGAGAGAGAGAGAGATACATTCAAGACTTCTTGATTATTTTTAATTATTACTTTTATGAAGCGTTAGATGATACTAACCCAACAAATAACTCAATTAAACTCAACTTATGTGAACCTGCCAAGAAAGGTAAAGACTGAAGTTTTTACATGAAGATCTACACTCTAAAAAAAATGGTGCTATATAGGACTAAAAGTGGTTCTTGGCTCGTAATCATAGGGGAACCACTTTTGGTGCTATATAGCACCATATCTCTAAAGGTGTTATACAGCACCTTTGTCAAATGGTGCTATGAAGAACCATAAAGGCCAATTCACACCGCACAGACAAACGCCAACAAACTCCATCAAACTAGTCTGTTGGAGTTTGTTGGATCAGTGTGTTACCCCTGTTGGCGTTGGTTGGAGTTTGTTTTCACCCGACTGAACATGCTTATACATATAGAGTTGGTCGGTGTCTGTTGGTGCAGTGTGAACATGACAGTTATTTTTCATAAGATTCTAAATCCAACTTGAGCCAACTTGAGCCAACTTGTTTGTTGGCGTTTGTCTGTGCAGTGTGAATTGGCCATAAGAGGTGCCATATTGCATTGTATTTCTTCAACAGAAATGGTGCTAAACAGCACCAAAAGTGGTTCTTTGGCTCGTAAAGAACCTTTAAAGGAGCTTAACAGGTTCTTTGTACGGCAGTGGTGCTATATAGCACCTTAATCACCCCAAAGAACCACTGAAGAACCATACAGGTGCTTAACAGGTTCTGTATATGGTAGCGGTGCTATATAGCCCCTCAGTTATGCCAAAGAACTGCTGAAGAACCACTGAAGAACCATACAGGAGCTTAACAGGTTTTGTATATGGTAGCGGTGCTATATAGCCCCTCAGTCATGCCAAAGAACCACTGAAGAACCATACAGGAGCTTAACAGGTTCTGTATATGGTAGCGGTGCTATATAGCCCCTCAGTCATGCCAAAGAACTGCTGAAGAACCACTGAAGAACCACTGAAGAACCATACAGGAGCTTAACAGGTTCTGTATATGGTAGCAGTGCTATATAGCCCCTCAGTCATGCCAAAGAACCGCTGAAGAACCACTGAAGAACCGCTGAAGCACCATACAGGAGCTTAACAGGTTCTGTATATGGTAGCGGTGCTATATAGCCCCTCAGTCATGCCAAAGAACTGCTGAAGAACCACTGAAGAACCACTGAAGAACCATACAGGAGCTTAACAGGTTCTGTATATGGTAGCGGTGCTATATAGCCCCTCAGTCATGCCAAAGAACTGCTGAAGAACCACTGAAGAACCGCTGAAGAACCACTGAAGAACCATACAGGAGCTTAACAGGTTCTGTATACACTGTAAAAAATGTCAGTGAAAACTACAGTAAATAACTGTAAAATAGCAACAGTAAAAGACTGTACAAACCAAAATAATGAATCGCCGTATTTTATACATTACATTACTGTAAATTAAGAAACGGTAAATAACTTTAGTTTTTACTCTCCTAATGTGTAAAAAAACACACATTCTTACTGTAAAAATATGTTGTTTTATTTTAATTAATGGGAAAATACCATAACTTCACAAGCAAGTAATTACCCTAAAATCAAAGGTATTATTCTATGTAAATTACACATTTTGTTGATGTGTACTATAAAATTTACAATATAAAACCTTTCACAATTCAACGAACATGTAACTTAAATTCTACAGTAACAATTAGTTAAACAAATGGTTTATGTTTGTTAAAAAAGTCGAGTTTAAGGTAAAACATGTTTTAGTAGACTCTAATTTACGGTATAGGCTACTTTTGTGTAATGTTCTATATTCTGATAGTTAATGCTAAATGTGATAGAAAACAGAACAAAGAACAAAAAGATGAATTTCTTGAGGAAAGTCAAGAGACTACTTTGCAGCAAAGTCAGGAATTATTTGTAGTTGCCCCTGCTTGCTGTTTGGGTTTTCTATGTGTTTTGTGTGTGTGTTTTATTTTCCTATGACTGTTATGTTTGCACTGTCCGCATGGTTTTAAGGATACAAATATCTTGTCTTTTATATTATCATATTTTTAAAAAAGTGTTTTGATTTTCCATATTATTAATACTTAATTATCACTATAGACTATACATTAAAATTGAATACAATAAGCAAAGGACACAAAACAGAAATGATTTGCAACAACAAGCAAAAAAAGGGCTTAGGCCTATCATGTATCCTGCACGTTCTAAAAGAAAATTATGAAATTTTGTGTGGTTATTATGTATTTATTATATTATAATAGTTGTATTATAATATTAGTTAATATATTATTTATTATAATAGTTTACTTATTTATTATATTATAATAGTGTGCTAGGAAGGGGCATTGAGACATATTTATCGAAGCATGAAACACCAAGAAGACCACCTATTGGCGAACCACTAAACACATGTCACGGAAACACAGAGGCTTTACAGAAAGCAATATAACTGACTTGTACAGAGACTCGTCGGCTTATTTATCATCTGCTCCAACTGAATTACATGACTCAGGCCCTGAATTTGTTACGGCAGGTAACGTTACAGATGAAGATGTTATGGACACAGCAGATGATTTCAATGATCTTTTTCTTAGAAATGTTTGTTTATTTTACTTAAAACTGCAGGGGCAGTTCTTACTACCTGCTTCGACCACACAGAACATTGTTGAGGAGATTCAAAATATCCATGAGTTGGGTCAGACATATACTTTAAGTAAACTTACTTCACTGCTAAAAAATGAAACGTCCTTATCAGATGATGACATCTCCAAAGTTTGTCAGTCTGTCAGGGAATCTGATCTGTTCTCTGCATGTCATACAGGGCCAATGAGGACTGCACACTCAAGAGCTCAGTGTTTCAAAAAAATGTTCAACTATGTTGAGCCTAAGAAAGTGTTTTTAGGAAGAGATGAGAACAGACTAGATAGGTTTGCCTATTATGTGCCTGTCAGAGAGACTTTGAAATGCTTTTTACAATCTGATATGTGGCAGAAATGTGTGTCAGAGGAGCACTCTGCTGAGCCTCCGTCAGATGTTTTAACTGATGTTAGTGATGGTCAGATTTTCAAATCCAATGACTTTTTTGTTCAAAATCCATCAAGTTTGAAGCTAGTACTATACCAGGATGCCTTTGAAGTTGTTAACCCTTTAGGCTCTGCAAAGACGAGACATAAAGTGTTAGCCGTTTATTTATCTGTTGCTAATTTGCCACTTCATGTACGGTCTGACACAAACCACATGTCACTTGTTTTATTGTGCAGAGAGAAAGATTTCAAAGGATTTGGCCATGCTAAATTGTTCTGTGATTTACTAGCAGACTTAAAGGAATTGGAGGAGAATGGGATTGCAGTATCAGATGAAACATCAGTCAAAGGAACCTTGGTTTGCATTGCTGGAGATAATCTAGGTTCGCACTGCATTGGTGGCTTCTCTGAAAATTTCAGCCGTGCAAAACATTTCTGTAGATACTGTCTAATAACCCGATCTGAATTTCAGGGTGACGATCCTAATCTGTGTGGACCAGTCCGCACCATTGAGAGCTACAATTCAGCTGTAGATCGCATCCAGACTGAAGATACACAAGAAGTGGAGGGAGTAAAATTCAAGTCAGTATTCAACTCGTTGAAATACTTTAATGTGTGTCAGCCAGGTTTGCCACCTTGTCTAGGACATGACATCTTTGAGGGTGTTTTGTCTTATGATGTTGCACTGTATCTTAAGTATTTCATCAAAAAAAAAGCATGGTTCACATACTCCACCCTAAATCGGCGCATTAAACAGTTCAAATACTGTGCCTCTGATGCTTCTGCTAAGCCATGTGAGGTCAACCCTCAAGCAGCTAAACTCACAGGAAACGCAATACAGAACTGGAATTTTTTAAGACTGCTACCTCTCATAATTGGTGACAATGTAAAAGATACAGCAGATGACGTGTGGCAGTTGACTCTGCTGCTGAAAGACATTGTGGATTTGATATGTGCTCAGAAAATCTCTGTCGCTCAGGTTGCATATCTTGATGTTCTTATTCAAGAATATTTAGAGTTGAGAAAAGCTCTATTCCCAGAAACTAACCTGAAACCAAAGCACCATTATTTACGTCACTACCCAGCACTGATCCTGAAATGTGGCCCCTTGATCAGACTATGGACCATGCGCTTCGAAAGTAAGCATAGTTATTTTAAAAGATGTGCAAGGAATTTGAGGAATTTCAAAAACCTCTGTCTTACTCTGTCTGACAGACATCAGATGTTGCAGGCTTACCTTTCAGCAGGCTTAATGGATCAGGCTGTCTTGCAAGTTAAAGGTGGTTGTCCATTTTACTCAGCACTATACAGTAAAGCCATTCAAGATGTTGTCAGACAATTTGGCTTCACTGAAACCAACACAAAGGTCACAGTAGAAATGATGTATAAAGGAACATCATACAAAAAAGGACATTTCCTTGTCACTGGGAACACTGATTTGGTGGAGTTTGGTGAACTTATGCTTATTTTCATAAAAAACAACACTGTTTATCTTCTGGTGTCAATGTACAAGGCAGAGTTACTTCCTCAGTACCATGTGTACTCTGTGAGGAAAGACAATGAAAAGATGCAGTGTCTGAACATCAGTGACTTAACTGATTTCTATCCATTGGCTTCTTACATGAAGGATGGATACCAAATGGTTCCATTGAAACACAGTGTGTTGTCACACTAATGAATCCCTTGCACTGTCATTGGTGTTAGTTGAGTTTTATTGTTTTTTTGTTTGTTTTTTTCCGCTTACTCAGAAATGGATGATGCAGAGCCAAGCAACATAAGCAGTGCCGTTATTAATGTGTTACCAGACCTCCCAACCTCAATTGTAAATATTGTATTAGAGACGCTACAATCTTTGGGTGTGGAAAACACTGAAGACTTTCAGTACATCCAGGAAACTGATCTTCTTTCAGTACTGAGACCGATTCAAGCTAGGAAATTGGTGGCTGCTTGGAAACGAACCAGTAAGTACATTATGCAGTAATGTATTTTTAAGTGTAACAAAGGAATAGTTCACCCAAAAATGAAAATTTGCTGTTCATTTACTCACCCTCAGACACTACAAGATGTATGTGACTTTTTCTTCAGTTGAACAGTAAAAAAGTTTTTTAGTTGAATCCGCCGTCCTCTGTGATTCATATAATGGCAGTCCAAGGGAGCCATCTCTTTGAGAGTAAAAAATGTATATACACAGACAAAACAAAATGAATACCCGTTGGTCATGATGATACATTGAGGTCTTATGATGCCAAACAATCAATTTGTGCAAGAAACTGAACATTATTTACAAAATTTTTACCTCAAATTGGCAGCGTATGGAAACAGCCCTGAGAACAATAATTTATGTTGAACTGGTGAGCATTGTAGCCAATCACAGACATGTTTGCAACTTCTGGCATGCAAATGGCCACATTTGTGAGCAACAGCCAATCACAGATGTGAATGGATGATCAGAAATGCATAAAAACCAGAAGCAAAAACCATGTCTGTGATTTGATACAGTGTTCACCGGTTCAACGTAAATGATTGCTCTCAGGACAATATGCACACACAGTGAATTTGAGGTAAATAATGTTCAGTTGCTTGCACAGACCGATCATTTTGCTTCATAAGACCTCAATGTATCGTCATGAGCAATGGGTATTCATTTTTTGTCTTAATATGTGTTTGGACTCTCAAAGAGGTGGCTCCCTTTGACTGCTATTATAGACTCACAGAGGGCCACAGTTTCAGCTAAAAATCTTTTTTAGTGTTCCACTGAAGAAAAAAAGTCACCTACATCTTGGATGGCCTGAGGGTGAGTAAATTAATACCAAATGTTAATTTTTGGGTGAAATATTCCTTTAAGATAAATATCATTCAGTACATTAGAATTTCAATTAATTTTACAGCACAGACCACAGAATTACATGGCCAGTCAACGTTAACCTCTCCAGCATCCTCAGCCTGCTCCTCAATCTCAATCTCACCCACACCCTCATCCAGCCACCTAATTACTGCTGCAGATTGGGTTGACAGCTTCCAGGTTCCATGGGAGAAGCTTCCTGAAGCCTTGATGCAGTGTTTGGAGAGAGGGAAAAGGCCAAGCCCACGGTTACGTAGAGAAATGATCAGGATTGTTGCTTCTGAGATGATGCATGCCTGTGCTTCTCCCAATAGACAAGCCTCGACAGAAGTTGCCAAGAAAATGGTTGGAAAATATCCGCAGTCACTGCAAGATGTCATAGAAGGTGATGTGATAGGACCTAGGGCTGGGCGATATGGCGATATATATCGGATGGACGAAATAAAAAGTCTATCGTTTCATATTATGCTCTATCGTTTATTTCGTGGTGTCGCAAAATACATTGTTTACGGTACTTTTTCATCATTTGGTTGACTGCGTGAAGAGTAGACACAGAAGCAGGTGGCTCCGAGTAGGAGCACTATCCGACACGACAAAACAAGGAGCTCGTTCCTAAACGAGGGACTACATCTGTAGCATGGACTGCAGTTTTAAAACAACCGATTTTAAGCCGTTGAAACACAAACAACAGAGCTATATGCGTGCGCCGTCTCTGTTTCTGTGTGAGAGGACCGCGCTTTTTTTTGCCGCTTTATTGGCTTTGAACGATTACATAAACACACTTATATGCGTAAGAATCCCTGTCTTTGCAAGTATCCTCATAAACAAAGTGATTTAGGTCTTAAGAGAGAGTAAACAGCTGAAAAAAATGCATGTGTAACAGTATATTGGATCCGGACTTCGGTCTTAAAGGGGAAGCGCTCCAATATTCGTCTGCCATTAATCAAACAATCTCTCACTGCTCTTGGCTATATCAATTTTGTAACTTTAATAAGAATAAATTAAAAATAATAATAATATATTTACAGTGCCCTCCACTAATATTGGCACCCTTGATAAATATGAGCAAAGGCGGCTGTGAAAATAAATCTGCATTGTTTATCCTTTTTATCTTTCATTCCAAAAATTCACAAAATTCCAACCTATCATTGAAGTAAAACAATTGAAAATGGGGGGAAATCTCATTGTGTAAGAAATACTTTCTCTAGTTCATGTTGGCCACAATTATTGGCACCCAATTATTGCAATGTCCTTTTCCCAGGGTAACAGCTCTGAGTTTTCTCCTATAATGCATGAAGAGTTTGGAGAACACCTGATAAGAGATCAGAGACCATTCCTTCATACAGAATCTCTCCAGATCCTTCAGATTCACAGCTCCATGACGGTGCTTCTCCTCTTCAGTTCACCTCACTCATTTTCTATAGGGTTCAGGTCAGAGGACTGGAATGGCCATAGCAGAAGCTTGGTTTTGTGCTCAGTGACCCATTTTTGTGTTGTTTTTGAGGTTTGTGTTTGGATTATTGTCCGGTTGGAAGATCCAAACACGGCACATTATAAGATTTCTAACAGAGTCAGTCACTTATTGATTTTTTTATATGTTGGTATTTGATAGAATCCATGATGCCATGTGTCTAAACAAGATGTCCAGGACCTCCAGCAGAAAAATAGGCCCACAACATAAAAAATACAGCAGTATATTTCATTGTACACATGGGGTACTTTTTTATCCCTGTGTGCACCAAACTCATCTTGAGTGTTGGCTGCTAAAAAGCTCATTTTTCAGTTTCATCTGATCATAGAAGCCAGTCCCATTTGAAGTTACAGTCGTGTCTGATAACTGAATATGCTGGAGTTTGTTTTTGGATGAGCTAGGAGAATTTTTCTTGAAACCCTCCTTAACAACATGTGCTGATGTAGGTGCTGTTTGACAATTTTTTTCTAATGTTTTCTGACCCCGAGACTCAACTATATTCTGCAATTCTCCAGCTGTGATCCTTGGAGAGTCTTTAGCCACTCAAACTCTCCTCCTCACCGTGCATTAGGACGATATAGACACACGTCCTCTTCCAGGCAGTTTCGTAACATTTTCTGTTGATTGGAAATTCTTAATTATTGCCCTGATGGTGGAAATGGGATTTTTCACTGCTCTAGCTCTTTTCTTAAAGCCACTTCACTAATTTGTGAAGCTCAATTATCTTTTACTGCACATCAGAAATATATTCTTTGGTTTTTCTCATTGTGATGGATGATTAAGGGAATTTGGTCTTTGTGTTCCTCATATTTATAATCCTGTGGAACAGGAAGTCGTGGCTGGACAATTTCATTCTCCTAGTCACCCTGGTGTGCTAAAAAAATTAAATATGAATGGAATATACTTCAGAGATTTCAAGAATTTCTAGGGGTGCCAATAATTGTGGCCAACATCCATTGGAGAAAAACATTTATTTCATCATGAGATTTTCTCCCCACTTTCAATTGTTTTACTTCAATGATAGGTTAGAATTTTGTACGTTTTTTGAGGGAAAGATCAAAAGGATAAACAATGCTGATTTATTTTCACAGCTGCCTTTGCTCAGATTTATCAAGGGTGCCAATATTAGTGGAGGGCACTGTATATATAGCCCATGTATAGAATCTATACATAATACACATGTTAATTATATCTAATTAACACAGTGAAGACTAATTAATTTACACAATGTGTAGCGTTTCTTATTTATGTAGGTTTTTGTCCTATTGCTTGCAATTAGTTTTTTAACCTTATTTCATCACTGATTGTTTATCTTCAGTGAGCTTGAGTTTTTGGGGGGTTTTTTTTGTATTCAATTAAATTTAATTTCACTTTATTGTTGGGATTTCTTCCAAAAAAAAATTCGCATCCAATAGCGTTTACTGTCTAACATTAATTCACATCAATACACATTACACAATACAATACACACACACACACACACACAAAGGCATGTTCGTACACAGCTTTTTTGTTTTATATTGTATTTTTTATATTGTATTATATTTCTATTAGTTTGATATTGACATTGGTGACAAGGATTATGAAAATTCTATGGAATCAAAGATCACAAAAAAATTTTTATACCGTGATATATATTGTTATCGTGATATAGAATTAGTCATATCGTGATATAAGATTTTGGTCATATCGCCCACCCCTAATAGGACCAGGATATCACTCACTGGTCAAGCAGTTACAAGCTCGAATTGAAAATGTAAAGCGGTCTTCAGTACCACGGATATTGAAGCACAAACGGGTGTCAGATGAGTATGATACAGATGAAATCCCAGCTGAACGAAGGGCAGCTGTTCAGGACACATATGGCTGCATACAGTGGGACATGAAATTCATGCCAGTGAGTGAGACACTGGAAAGTCAACAGGAGAAAAAAGATAAACTGAAGGTGATCAGTGAACAGGCAACCATCAGTCCAGAGGAGGTAAAAACTCTTATGAAGTGCACCTACTTTTCCCAGCGTAAAGCAATAAACAGTGGAACAGATCTGCAATCACTCATGGAAGAGTGGCCTTTTTTGTTTAAGGAGATTGGCATGATGGTTCACTTTCATGACCTTACTGGTGTATCACTAAAAGAGACTTTCCTCAGTAATGTGGAGAAAAAAGGAAAACGTGTTCTGGACTTCATGAGAGGTGTTTGTGCAGACAAGAGCAAACAAGTTTTGCAGGCTGTCACAAAGCTGAAAATTTTGAGAGGACAGTTGGAGGGCTGCTCAGAAGATGTTAAGGATCTGGTGCTCCTCCTACTGTCCTATTTTAATGAAAAAGAGGAGAACCTTTTCTACTATGTTGAAGAAACCTGTACGGCAAAGGAAGTACAAGTGGAAAGCTTGCCTGTGGCACCATGTGTCATTGTATGTGGTAAGTTAATCTGTTTTACTGAAGGAGCTTGAGCTCATGTAAGAAAATATTATCGATATATATATATATATATATAAATACATTGGCTGGTGTTAAGTTATTTGCTTACTGTATCTTCTTGCAGGAACATCGTGTTATGCTGCAAAGCAATTCATGCTCAGTGTAGACCAAAAGATTGTGAACGACCAGATCCCCACCTTCATCACTGCTGTCTGCATGATGTTTGCAAGCTATTACTGCCTCAATATCCACTATCCTGTGGGTCTGGGCTCCACACTTGAGTTCCTTCAGAGGTATTTTTTTTTTCTCTTTTAGAACAAATTACTTTATCTAGTGGTTGATTTTGAATTCTTGCATTCAAAAAGGTGTTTCTTCAACATCAATCCTGAGAAGGGCACAAAAGTGGAAACGAAGAAAAACAAGAAGCAACTGTCAGTGAATCCAAGAGTCCTTACCCTCATCGCTGATCTCTCTGATCATGAGTGGAGAGAGACATGTTAAATATGGACCTTCAGTTAACATCCATAACACTTAAACAGCACTAGTTGTATGGAACAGTATCTATTTTACTGTACCTACTGTTCTGTTAACCACTAACAGGTTTTTGGTTAACGTTACTGTTTTAATAAGCATTGTTTTGGTTTTGTTAAATTGACAAACTGGCTTATTATTAAAAGTTACTAATGTCTAATGATTACCTAAGGCCAATGTAATAGAATATTTTGTTAATTTTTGTTAGAGGCTGCGTTTGTTCAGTTAGGTCGAAACAAATTGAGGGAAAGACCAACTTTACTTGCATATTTCTGAATTTTGAACTACCTGCATATACAGTAGTGCAATATGTGTTTAATTTTGGCTTTTGATAAGTTTGTCATTTGAAAATTTGAAGAGTCTGATACTAGTAGGTAGTTCAGAGTGTTTGGCTGTCCACATGCTGAGGTTAATTAAAGTTCTGGAAAACATATTCTGGACCTTTTTTAGTGATTTTTGTGACCGTTCAGATTAGGTACATGGTTGGTAGCATTGCTAAAATCTAAGAAACTACTTTAAAGTAAGTAAACTGAACACTATCAAATCCTTTATGTTAAAAGTATGTTGCCTTTATACAGACACTAGCTGAATACACTTCTGTTGTGTAAGTTGTCTTGTCATAACAATTGTAAAAGTTGACTTTCACTTCTGTCACGTTTTAGGCATCGCTTTCAAACTCATGAGTGGTTGTTTACTTAGAGGAAACAACTTGCTTGGACCTTTGTGACACCAAAGAAAGTGGTGAGATTGTAATCTATTTCAATATTTTATTATCTTATTTATTTATTTATTATTATTATTTTACTTTTAAAGATGTATTTTTTGCCATATCTGATTTGTTGAACAGCAGCAGTAGGGCTCAACAGGAAACACAGTGAAAAAAGACCAGGATTGCAGCACCAGGCCTTGCGTGGAATCAAACTTTGTTCGCTGCAACATGTGTTGTGTTCTACCAGGTGAGCCATTTGTGAGGCAAAGCTGTTTGTTTTTCACTGAATATAGCCATGTATTTATTACATGTAATTTACAAACTGTACATTTGGAAGATTGAAAGACATGCTTGAAACAAATTTGCCTTATTTAAGACAATGTATTTTGTTTTATCTCTTTTTTCTTACGTCTACAAGAGGTTGTACGTGACATGGTCCTCATCAATCTCTTTTTCCTGCAAGTCTCCTTTTGGATTAGATACCCTTATAAATAGCGGTAAGTTGTACTATTCAGCATACATTAATGACTTCCTTACCAAACGATTTTTAAGTACTACTAAATCATTTAACCCTTTCCTTAACAAAGTCTCAAATTTTTCCTAAGCTTTATCAGCACTGAGCTTCAAAGAGTACATTTGATTTATATGATTTAAACTGGAGCTGTCCTACATCAATAATTGTCAGATCGTACATGTTACCTTTTGGTCACTTGCTCATCTATTGTAACTCTATTGTCATTGATATGGACAAAATTGCTATACTACAATTTTCAGTCTTTCATTGCAATCACAATCTTTTCATAATCTTCCAAATTATATTTACTCAGTCTCATGTTGTCGCGGGTCAAGCACGCATTTGCGTGTTTACAACAGTGTGTGATGTAAAACTATTCATCATGAGGAAACATTGTGTGCATTATTTAGTAAAACAAGGGAACAATGTGAGACTGACTGACCGATCACCGGTCCAGTCGAAGCATGCTGAAAATTGTCTGATTCTGGTCCCTAGCCTGTCAGTTGGTGCATTTCTTATTATTACCGTTATAATTTATTTTTTTGGCTTGCAGAGAGGATCATGTCATCATGTCAAAGCACAATCTGTTGGCAATTTATGATTCTTCAAGAAGAAACAATGACAACACCTGCTCAAAATTCTAGTTTTCAGAACAGTTTTACCTGTCTGAAAGAGCCTCAGTCCCACCTCTCTTCAGTAAAGTCTGGAACCAGTAATTCAGACACCAGTCTCAAGGATAATTATTGGTAAGTATTGGTAGTTCAGTAAATTTTCACCACCTTTATGTATTTGGCTAGTCACTGGTCTCGTCTGATGATTTGTAACACATATGATGATTGTCGGATTGCTTGAGTGGAGGCAACTGTGTATTTAGGCTGCAAGCTGACAGATGTGAAACAAATGCTTGTGATTAGCTAGGTGCTGAGATGTCTTTCAATCTTTTGCCCTGATACTCTATTGATTGTCAGAGTGGCCAGAGTGTTGTTCGCTTTTGTGTAGTTCATTGGAATTCAGTTTAACAAAAGAAGACTTGTGTACATAATGTACATAATGCTCATGGACTGTATCAATCTAATTTGTCTTTGTGTCTGTTTCCTGCAGAGAGATCATGCCGGTCCACAGTGATACATACGAGTCCTCAGGTAGTACACGTGACAATGCAAGCTTTATGTTTCCAGTTTCTCGAACCAACTCAGTCCCATATCTTCAGTCAAGTGTGGACTTATTACTATTGTTCAACCAGAGCAAGTTGCTCTGATTGATGTTTATTCCACCATTGGTTATCCTTAATTTATTGTGGACACATGCCGTTTTTCCAAGATCAACACGTCTTTGTGAGTATACTGGACAAGTTATTGGATCAGCTCAAACTTATAACAGTGTCTGTATATAAAAAAACTCTTTCTTTAAAGTCTATTAATGATGGTCTGTGCCTTGATTTACAATGGGTGGTATTTAATAATTAATTTAGTAATTTAAAATAACCTGACTGACTGTTGACTTAAAATCTATGGCAACTAACTGTAATGCCTTATGTGTTATACTGTAATTTTTGAGGTGAAATTCTGGCAACCACAGCTGCCGGTAATTTTCTGTAAAATTGAACTTTACAATAAAATACTATAATATTTCATACAGTTGTATTGTATTTATTACGGAGATAGACTGTATGTAGGTTTAAAGTATATTTGTTATTTGTTAAAGTAGTTTACCGTAAAACAATTTAACATTTACAGCTGCTATTTTTAAAGTAAATTACTGTAAACAGGTTTACATTATATCTTTATTTGAGTAATGTACCGTAAACAACAAACAATTCTCAACTGTAAAATTTACAGTTGCCAGAAAGCATTCTGTAAAGTGTTACACATTGTCACCATATATTTTACGGTGAAATTCTGGCAACCACAGCTGCCGGTATTTTACCGTATTTTACACCATTTTTTTTTTACAGTGTATGGTAGCGGTGCTATATAGCCCCTCAGTCATGCCAAAGAACCACTGAAGAACCATACAGGAGCTTAACAGGTTCTGTATATGGTAGCGGTGCTATATAGCCCCTCAGTCATGCCAAAGAACCACTGAAGAACCATACAGGAGCTTAACAGGTTCTGTATATGGTAGCGGTGCTATATAGCCCCTCAGTCATGCCAAAGAACCACTGAAGAACCACTGAAGAACCATACAGGTGCTTAACAGGTTCTGTATATGGTAGCAGTGCTATATAACCCCTCAGTCATGCCAAAGAACCACTGAAGAACCACTGAAGAACCATACAGGAGCTTAACAGGTTCTGTATATGGTAGCGGTGCTATATAGCCCCTCAGTCATGCCAAAGAACCACTGAAGAACCACTGAAGAACCGCTGAAGAACAACTGAAGGACCATACAGGAGCTTAACAGGTTCTGTATATGGTAGCGGTGCTATATAGCCCCTCAGTCATGCCAAAGAACCACTAAAGAACCACTGAAGAACCGCTGAAGAACAACTGAAGGACCATACAGGAGCTTAACAGGATCTATATATGGTAGCGGTGCTATATAGCCCCTCAGTCATGCCAAAGAACCACTGAAGAACCACTGAAGAAACATACAGGAGCTTAACAGGTTCTATATATGGTAGCGGTGCTATATAGCCCCTCAGTCATGCCAAAGAACCACTGAAGAACCACTGAAGAAACATACAGGAGCTTAACAGGTTCTGTATATGGTAGCGGTGCTATATAGCCCCTCAGTCATGCCAAAGAACTGCTGAAGAACCACTGAAGAACCATACAGGAGCTTAACATGTTCTGTATATGGTAGCGGTGCTATATAGACCCTCAGTCATGCCAAAGAACCACTGAAGAACCACTGAAGAACCACTGAAGAACCATACAGGAGCTTAACAGGTTCTGTATATGGTAGCAGTGCTATATAGACCCTCAGTCATGCCAAAGAACCACTGAAGAACCACTGAAGAACCATACAGGAGCTTAACAGGTTCTGTATATGGTAGCGGTGCTATATAGCCCCTCAGTCATGCCAAAGAACCACTGAAGAACCACTAAAGAACCACTGAAGAACCATACAGGAGCTTAACAGGTTCTGTATATGGTAGCAGTGCTATATAGACCCTCAGTCATGCCAAAGAACCACTGAAGAACCACTGAAGAACCACTGAAGAACCATACAGGAGCTTAACAGGTTCTGTATATGGTAGCAGTGCTATATAGACCCTCAGTCATGCCAAAGAACCACTGAAGAACCACTGAAGAACCACTGAAGAACCATACAGGAGCTTAACAGGTTCTGTATATGGTAGCGGTGCTATATAGCCCCTCAGTCATGCCAAAGAACCACTGAAGAACCACTAAAGAACCACTGAAGAACCATACAGGAGCTTAACAGGTTCTGTATATGGTAGAGTGCTATATAGCCCCTCAGTCATGCCAAAGAACCACTGAAGAACCACTGAAGAACCATACAGGAGCTTAACAGGTTCTGTATATGGTAGCGGTGCTATATAGCCCCTCAGTCATGCCAAAGAACTGCTGAAGAACCACTGAAGAACCACTGAAGAACCACTGAAGAACCATACAGGAGCTTAACATGTTCTGTATATGGTAGCGGTGCTATATAGCCCCTCAGTCATGCCAAAGAACCACTGAAGAACCACTGAAGAACCATACAGGAGCTTAACAGGTTCTGTATATGGTAGCGGTGCTATATAGCCCCTCAGTCATGCCAAAGAACCGCTGAAGAACCATACAGGAGCTTAACAGGTTCTGTATATGGTAGCGGTGCTATATAGCCCCTCAGTCATGCCAAAGAACCGCTGAAGAACCGCTGAAGAACCATACAGGAGCTTAACAGGTTCTGTATATGGTAGCGGTGCTAAACAGCACCAAAAGTGGTTCCTCTATGATTACGAGCCAAAGTACCATTTATAGCACCATTTTTTTAGTGTACATGGATCTACATCTTCATCTCAAACCCTTATGTTTATGATGGAGCTCTTGAAATGTGTTGTCAGTGATATTTGGTCATGAGGAACACAGACACCGAAGATATTAGATGTCAAACCTGATCAGCCATTATAGAGGATCTCTCTGGGAATTATAGTTATATATGTTTTGTGATAATGACTGTTGACCATACATTACTCCACTTACTAGATGGCTACATGACAAATAAATACATGCTCATAAAATATTGATTTGGGTGTGAATTATTTGATAATGTGAGAAGTGATCTGGAGTGATATCACTGAGACAGCGGGCCGATTAAAGAGCATTATAATTAAATATGTGAGCGCTGAATGCTGCCAATGAACAAAAACAATCCATGAACTAATATAAAATAATGAATAAGACAGATGCATTCTGCACGTACCTCATCTTGATATGTGAAGAACAGAATCATGAACAGAATCTCCAACAGTAATATCAGGAGCAACAGAATGAAGAACTGTAGAAACACAAACAGAGAGATTATTAGATGATATATCAGAAATGCATATTGTCATGACGGTAATCAGACAGTATTTTGCTGATTGTGTTTTTGTGCTGGTATCTCAAGGGATATTTTAGCTTTATAAGTGCATTTTCTAACCTGATGCAGTGTTTCATGATTCTCTCAAATTCTTTCATCTGATCAATATATTCAAGCAGCATTATAAAACACTGTGGGGCTGTTATCAATCAGTGAAATCAGTACAACACACTCCATCTTTGCACTGCAGAAGTGGACAGAAGCTGCAGTGTTTTTAGTGCATTCACACAGACTGCTTAATGTGGCAAAAATGCATTTACATTACAGTTGCAACTGCAATTTTTAATGTTTTAAAAATGCATGTAAATGAAGTGTAAAATTAATGTTTTATATTAAAAATATTTAAGAATGGAACAGACCCGCTCTCCTTAGTTACTGTTGCTATCCCCGACAAACAATGCAAACAATACACACGTTCTCAAGCAGAGAAAAACACATCAAAGAAGAAACTGACAACAGAGCAGGTTACTTCTGATATGAAACAAGGTCTCAGGACTCTCAGCTTTCAAATTTTGTCATATTTAAAGAAATTAAAACAATAAATAGCGTTTTGTGGCTCTTCAATTTGTCATAGATCATTGTATTGCCTCTTTTCAAACACATGAACCGATCGTTTTTACGTAAAGCACGAAATTAACATGAATAATCATCAGAAAGTGTTTTAATTCAACCGCGGAACACATTTTTCAAGTATAAGTCGACCGAAGTTAATCTACTCTTCTGTCTGATTCGTGGCTTGAAGGGATACAGCTGTGGCTGCTGGGCATGATGCACATTTACATATCTTCCGAGCCAACAATATAATGTTAAACCTATGAAAATGGTTTTAAAAAGCACATGGCGCCAGAGTTTCATCACTTTAGAGTGTCGCAGTGACCATCTTTTTGCAGTAAAGAACCTGTCATAGTTTACTGAGAGGGAAGATAGCATGAAGCGACTCGAGGTAGCTGCACTGAAAAGACATGAGCACACACAGATTTTGTCCACAGAATGATAAGAGCAGACGTTGAACATATAATTTTATTATTTAACACAGTATTTAACTTAAGCGCTGCCAGACATGACAGATTTTCTGGTACGCAAACAAGTACTTTAAAGGAATTTCTTTAACTTATTACCTTGGCAGCCAACAACACCCTACGCACATTTTTATATTTAGATATATTGAAAAAGTCTCAATTCAGTCAATATTTTTTACCCCCATTTCTATGGAGACCGGCCGTAGATGTCAGCAGCGGCGACACATAATATCTCCGTTCTGATTGGTCAGATCACCTGTCAATCAAGCTCTTTGCGAACAGTCAATTATACATAAAAAATGCAACTAAAACTGCCAGTAGGTGGCAGCAAGCAACAGCCTTAATGAGCTGTTATGAAGGAGTCGTTGAATTATTCACTTAACTGATTCAAAAATACAGAATCATTCAGAAACAAAATGCTCACAGCCACAAAACTGTTCTGTTATGGGAAATATTTTCATTTGCAAAACAGAGCAAAATGGACAATATTGTGTCTAAAATGTAACCCACTTAATATTACTTTCTTGTTTATTGAACTGTTGTATAAAATCAATGCAATATTTGCAATTGTACTGATGAAGTGTGCTGATAAAGCTCTCAAGGTGTGTTTTTGTAAAGTGAGTAACACTCAATCTCAGCTTGGGCATCATTAAACAATAAGTACAATATTATCAAAGATGATACATATCGCACACCTAGTGAACATTTATGTCCTCAAAGACATAAATTGGAAATAATACAGTGT
Source organism: Aspiorhynchus laticeps (assembly GCA_023376895.1). Lineage (NCBI taxonomy): Eukaryota > Metazoa > Chordata > Actinopteri > Cypriniformes > Cyprinidae > Aspiorhynchus > Aspiorhynchus laticeps. The sequence continues at coordinate 77,800 of JALXFT010003522.1, forward strand.
AAAGAAAACTGCCACGCTTAATTTTTGCTCCTTTATTCTTGCAGTCTTTAATTCATACGTCTGTGCAGAAAAATTGGCCACTTTGAATAGGATTGTGCTTTATAGGAAAAATACTGAAAATAAATAAATACAGTCCTGGATGTTTGGGTAACACTTTATTTTAGGGTCTCTTAACTAGTTGCTAATTAGCATGCATATTAATAGAATATTAGCCATTTATTAGTAGTAATTAAGCACATATTAATGCCTTCTTCTACATCCCTAATCCCACCCAATACCTAAACTTAACAACTACCTTACTAACTATTAAGCAGCAAATTAGGAGTTTATTGAGGGAAAAGTCGTAGTTAATAGTTAATAAGTGTTCCATATTCTAAGGTTTTACCAATGTTTGTTATTTGTGTGATTTGTAAATATCTTCATATTTTTAATCACTATGCACAAACAGACTGTATTAGACTGTATTATCATGACTATACAGGGAGCAGTGAATGAGTGAGTGATTTGTGATTCAGTCGCCTGACTGTGAGGCTGTTTAAATGATTAATTGCTCGTCAAGCTAACCATCATTTCTCACGTCATTGATCTTGTGCCTCAGAAACTCACTAGAGCTCTCAAACTCTATCATGCTGTGAACTGAGACGATCATAACAGCTCTCACACTTCCAGCTGCATTCGTAGAATCTGGACAATCACCTTGATACAAAACCATCTGTAATAAGATTTCAGTGTGAGCTCAGGTTCAACAGGTGCTGTTGAGTATAAATCACACACTGACACTAATGCCACGGTCTCTGGAGGAGGTTTGGACAGTGATATTTGTGTTTCACATGATTGAATGATGAATCTAGCGGCAGTGACACCTTTCACTGGAGAAAGAGCCAGATTCTGAGTCAACAGCCTTGAAGATGTAGTGCCATGAAATTCTAAACTCCTGGAGCACAAAGAAGCTCCTTGTAAGTACTTGTAAGAAGTACTTGAGAAGTGACTTGTAATCTGGAACATGCAGATCTTTTTCTGTTTCAGAGACCACTTGGTTTCCTAAATAATTCCATTTCTGTTAGCTGACCGGTCTTTGGCCCGTTCAGATCAGGCGAAGCGACTGGCTGTTGTTGTCAGAAGACCACCGGATGGTAATCTCTGACATCTAAAGTTCATTCTCCATTATTTAATATCAAATGTAGTTTTTCTCCTGGTCACAGCTGCGTTTGGTTTGCACACAAGATATATCATACTGTATGCGTTATGTACAGGGGCGCCTTAAGATAACCAGAGGCCCCTGGGCTACAGCATTACGGCAGGCCCCCCTACCCCAGAAAACCTTTTTTTTCTTTCTTTTTTTCCTGACAATTATTTGTAAAATTTCTATTTTTTTTTCTTGTTAATATGCCAGTTAACATTCACAACACTGTTCTGCGTAAAATGTCAATACAAGTGAATATGCAAATTCACTCTTTGCCACAAGGTGGCGCTTAAGAACAGCAGAATTATAGCCGTTACATAAAGTAAACACGTTATTACAGGCTTTATACGGAGAAACAAAACTTTCCTGGCTGAAATGTGAGTTTACAGCACCAAAAATCACACAAAATATTCATTATTCATCATCAGTAGTACGAAACATCACGACATGTTGGCATAAATGTGGACTGTTTGGTGATTCCTAACTGCGTTTTTATTCTGAAACATGCCGTGCTCACATTTAATTAATTAAATCACAGTCTTTAATGATAAAACTTTAATGATCACATTTAAGCAATATGACGATTGCTATTTTTCCATCCCTGGATTTAAAATTGAGATTGAAGCAGCTCCTTAATCTAAAACCTTCAGCTGACACAGATTACATCCACACAAGTTACTGAACTCGCACTGTATGATGTTACAGAAAGATGTCCGATCCAGTTCCTTTCACACAGCAGTGTTGTTTCTCTTGTTAATCTGCACGTTAACATAAAGACACTCTTGTGCTGGGCTAATGTTACTTCACTAGCTAAATGAGCGAATGCATTGATTGTGCATCCGCTTACAGTATATCAGTGGAACATACCAACTACACAAACTGTGTGGGGGGAACCTAAACTGAACCATTCACTATATATGCTACTACAACCAGGGCGTCGCTGAAAATTTGTTTACAGAATGCTGTTGTCACTGCTGCAAATTCCCATATAAATAATTATTAGAAAAATATAATTTCCCTGCAGCCAGTGGGCCCCCTTTCCAGTGTAGGCTTCAGCCCCTTGAAGCCAGTGCATTAATGCGCCCCTGGTTATGTATTACTGTATCATACTGTACTGTGTGTTGTGAGCAAATAAAACTGATTTGGCAAATATTGGTTATAAATTTATAAAAGTCATATAAATAATCCTTTTAGATATGTAATAATAATAATAAGTTTAATTTGTATAGCGCCTTCCCAAGCTCAAGGACACTTCACAGTGACAAAAACAATATAAGCATCAGTACACACATAGATGGACAGTAGACATTTGCCAAGAGTCAAGAATGATACCTAAGCTTTTGACGGTGGCAGTTGGAAAAATTGATGTAGCTTCAAGTTCAATTTTAGGGGGGATAGTTATGTTTTTTGTTACAGTTGGGGGACCGACAAGTAAAACTTCTGTTTTTGTCAAATTCAAGCTGAGTTAAGCCAGGTTTTTAACTCGTTGACACATGTCAATAGAGTCAGGTCGGCAAGAAGTATATATCTGAATATCATCGGCACAGCAGTGATCCTGAAAATCATGGCGGGGAATAATTTGTCCAAGGGTCATAATATAAATGATAAATAATAATGGCCCTAAAACGGAGCCCTGTGGCACACCTTGTTTAAGAGGGACAGTGGGAGATTTGTAGTGTATGTATGTGTTTATCTGCACATTTCAATAAATGATCTCCAATATATCTACAAAGAACATCACAATTAGATCAAGCAAATTCTTGGCCGTTATTTTGTATCTCAGTAGATGCGTTGTGCGTGTATAATATGAACGGCTGTGTGTGAGAGTGTGTGTCATAAACAGATACGGTCTGTGTTTTGGAGCATGGCTTCTGCCGATCCGTGTTATTGAAGCAGTTTACACTTATGTAAATGTCTAGAAAAACACCCAAGAGTCACTACTATCAGCTAATGGAAAGTAAAGCTGGGAAGAAAAAAATATTCAGTGGAAAAACCCAAAATGTATTTTGTGGTACGCCTGGTTTCATCTGTGGGGAATAAATATGTGTTTTGTGTGAGTGGTTATCATAAGGCTGTTTTAATCACAGCAATAAACACACAAGAGAGCACAGGCCGTCTGACATCAACAGCATCATCCCCATGTGGACGTGAGAATATTTTATCATAAATCATCTTCAGGCTATGATAGTCTCGGAGGTGAACAGCATTATATATTCATAGACTGCTCTGACATTCGCTTCGTTCCAGCAGTGAACCGGAAACAGAGCAGAGCGACGGAGAATGTGACTACATCAACAGCAATTAGGGCTAAACATTATAATCTCAGCGTATTGAATTAGGTATTTAATTTAAGGATGCATTTAAAAACATTTACATACATAATACCCAGCAAAACAGTGTGTGCTGCAGACATGCATGCTTAGATGTGTGAGTCTTCCTTTTTAAATACATGAATTATGTTCCCATCGTTGTTGCCACAGATTTGGAAGTGCATTTTTCTGTTCTAAAGAAGGGGTGCCAATACTTTTGTCTATATAGTGTATGTATCATTTGTGTATGGCTCCTCATTATAAATAATAAATAGGGACAGTGGTATTTAAGCCGTCGGGCTCCGGAGGAATAAAGCAGACCTGAGCCTGCAGTTTGCTGAAGGACTAATGTTAAATAATGTTAATGATTGTAGGATATGTAGATAGAGTTTCTTCTCCAAAGATGAAAATCCACAAACAAATTCCAAACCGTAAAATCAAACAGTGATTGGCTGTGTTCAGTATCGTATACTGTACTGTTCTTTCTATGTCAGAACTATATCGTGTGCTATTCACTTTACATTGTTTTACCTAACTGAGGAATGACCTGGATGAGCTCTGTTTGACTCATTATTTGATAGGACTGGCAAAGACATTTTTACTGGATTAAAAAAACGAAATATCTGTATTTCTTTTGTGACCCTGGAGCACAAAAGCAGTCTTAAGTCGCTGGAGTATGTTTGTAGCAATAGCCAACAATACATTGTATGGGTCAAAATTATTGATTTTTATTTTACGCCAAAAATCATTAGGATATTAAGATCATGTTACATGAAGATATTTAGTAAATTTCCTACTGTAAATATATCTTTTTGATTAGTAATATGCATTGCTAAGAACTTCATTTGAACAACTTTAAAGGTGATTTTCTCAATATTTTGATTTTTTTGCACCCTCAGATTCCAGATTTACAAATAGTTGTATCTCAGCCAAATATTGTCCAATCATAACAAACCATACATCAATGGAAAGATGATTTATTCAACTTTCAGTTGATGCATAAATCTCAATTTCAAAAAATTGACCCTTATGACTGGTTTTGTGGTCCAGGGTCACTTTTGTGAAGATAACTGAATGGCATTGACTGAATTAAACATACAGTGTGAATCACGGGTAAGAGAAGCTGCGGTCGAACGCGCAGGAATCTGCTGGGATTGTTCATGACATCACATGATCAGACCGACGAACTGTAGATGGATAAAGATTGTGTTGAGAAAGGCTGCTATGCCCTTCAGGATTTTTAGTATGCGTACAACTCAAATAAAACAATCCAGCGCAGCCCCTGTGAGGTTACGACAGGCCGATATCTGCATCTGTCACGGGATGCTCCCGTACCGAATGTAGGTCTCTCTGTCCTCCAAAACCATCCACTGCACTTTAATACATACTAGAGTCAGAGAATCACCATCACCTCACAAAACCCTGGAACTAATGCTTGAAACATGGACACATGCACATGGATGTCTCTCCTATTGGACACTCGTCATGGACTAGTGTCTAACCCTAACCCTTACTACTAATCTGATGAGTCAATGAACATATTCAGAGTTAAATGAGGGAGTGTGCAGGGCAGCAGAGACTCCAGAAACATCTTGAACCATCATGCATAAAATATAATCATTGTGGATAAGATCTTTTGACATGCATTATTTACAGATTGAAAGGTAATAAATAAATAAATGCAATTAACACAGCTTGTGTCTCTTTTTGAGTTCCTGAAGTATCTGCTAATGTCTTTTCCCACATTCCTTTGGTGCGATCAAGTTCTCCTGAGAAGTTTGTGAGTTGCGAAATCATGACTACGGCCTCTCCTCCAATTGGATCCAAGGAATATCAGCACTCAGCGGTGCCTCTCGTCCAATCGGATCCAAGGAATATCAGCACTCAGCGGTGCCTCTCGTCCAATCAGATCCAAGGAATATCAGCACTCAGCGGTGCCTCTCGTCCAATCGGATCCAAGGAATATCAGCACTCAGCGGTGCCTCTCGTCCAATCGGATCCAAGGAATATCAGCACTCAGCAGTGCCTCTCGTCCAATCGGATCCAAGGAATATCAGCACTCAGCGGTGCCTCTCGTCCAATCAGATCCAAGGAATATCAGCACTCAGCGGTGCCTCTCGTCCAATCAGATCCAAGGAAGGTGCCTCTCGTCCAATCAGATCCAAGGAATATCAGCACTCAGTGGTGCCTCTCGTCCAATCAGATCCAAGGAAGGTGCCTCTCGTCCAATCAGATCCAAGGACCAGAACCAACCGTTATGGTTTATTTAAGGCCTTTTTATTATGTCATGACTTCTGTTGTTGTTTTATGATGTTTCCACTTTGACCTGTACTGTTGTCCCAGTGTAACAGTGAATGATTTACAGTACGGTCATGTTTGAATGATGTAAATACTATAGCTTACAATACCATGCTGTCATGTGTGCTGGTAGAAATTGTTACCTCTCAATTTTTCTTAGTAATCCTTATAAACACCAAGAGATGATGGCAATTAGCTTTTGCAAATAATCTTGCTCTCCAGTCAGCTCACAGCAGAAACGCTGGGTTGAATCCTCACAGACGTGTTCATGTTAACCTGTTCCTCGTGGAGTGGAAATGATGCTAATAAGCTTTACCCGCGGGTGCTAATATGAATTACTGCTAGTGTCTCTATTACAGCAGCCATCAAACTCTAATCAACGTCAATATTGCCACTTAAGTGCCACATCTTATTATCTGAACAATGAGCAGAAAGTCTCATTGTGGCTCAGATGAATAATGTCAAACAAACACGTCACTTCAAGATGAAACAGTATTTCTTACGCTTCTGTAGTTTGTTATTTATAATCTCTTATGTACTGTACTGACTCAAACAGGGTGTTTAGTTTGCTCCTTCATCGTTAAGCACACTGTAAAAAAAAGTTGAGAAAACTCAAAAATCTCCCAAAAAATAAGTTGAGAAAACTCAAAAAATTCCCCCCCAAAAAGTTGAGAAAACTCAAAAAAATTCCCAAAAAATAAGTTGAGAAAACTCAAAAAATTCCCAAAAAATAAGTTGAGAAAACTCAAAAAATTCCCAAAAAACTAAGTTGAGAAAACTCAAAAAATTCCCCCCCAAAAAGTTGAGAAAACTCAAAAAAAATTCCCAAAAAATAAGTTGAGAAAACTCAAAAAAATTCCCAAAAAATAAGTTGAGAAAACTCAAAAAATTCCCAAAAAATAAGTTGAGAAAACTCAAAAAATTCCCAAAAAATAAGTTGAGAAAACTCAAAAAATTCCCCAAAAATAAGTTGAGAAAACTCAAAAAAAATTCCCAAAAAATAAGTTGAGAAAACTCAAAAAAATTCCCAAAAAATAAGTTGAGAAAACTCAAAAAATTCCCAAAAAATAAGTTGAGAAAACTCAAAAAATTCCCAAAAAATAAGTTGAGAAAACTCAAAAAATTCCCAAAAAATAAGTTGAGAAAACTCAAAAAATTCCCCCAAAATAAGTTGAGAAAAATCAAAAAATTACCAAAAAATAAGTTGAGAAAACTCAAAAAATTCCCAAAAAATAAGTTGAGAAAAATAAAAAAATTACCAAAAAATAAGTTGAGAAAACTCAAAAAATTACCAAAAAATAAGTTGAGAAAAATCAAAAAATTCCCAAAAAATAAGTTGAGAAAAATCAAAAAATTCCCAAAAAATAAGTTGAGAAAACTCAAAAAATTCCCCAAAAATAAGTTGAGAAAACTCAAAAAATTCCCCAAAAATAAGTTGAGAAAACTCAAAAAATTCCCCAAAAATAAGTTGAGAGAACTCAAAAAATTCCCCAAAAAATAAGTTGAGAAAACTCAAAAAATTCCCAAAAAATATGTTGAGAAAAATAAAAAAATTCCCAAAATATAAGTTGAGAAAACTAAAAAAAATCCCAAAAAATAAGTTGAGAAAAATCAAAAAATTCCCCAAAAATAAGTTGAGAAAACTCAAAAAATTCCCCAAAAATAAGTTGAGAGAACTCAAAAAATTCCCCAAAAAATAAGTTGAGAAAACTCAAAAAATTCCCAAAAAATATGTTGAGAAAAATAAAAAAATTCCCAAAAATAAGTTGAGAAAACTCAAAAAATTCCCAAAAAATAAGTTGAGAAAACTCAAAAAATTACCCAAAAATAAGTTGAGAAAACTTAAAAAAATCCCCAAAAATAAGTTGAGAAAACTCAAAAAATTCCCAAAAAATAAGTTGAGAAAACTAAAAAAATTCCCAAAAAATAAGTTGAGAAAACTCAAATATTTCCAAAAAAAATAAGTTGAGAAAACTGAAAAATCTGTTGAAGCTGGTTGCCTTAAACTTTTAAGTTTGCTCAACTTTTTTTGTTCACAGTGCTCGCTAGCGTGTTTGGTGTACTTACGCTCAGGAGTAACGTCCGGTTCTCTTTGACCGCTCCCACACAGCCCAGGCAGCCAATCACCATGATGATGCTGCCGACGGCGATGAGCAGATTGGCTGCGGAGAGCGAGGGCAGAGACGAGGAGAGCGTGGCGAAGTTTCCCTGCGTGATGGAGAGCCAGACTCCCACTCCCAGAATCCCACAGCCGCCCAGCTGAGAGAGAAAACAACACCGAGCTGAAGGAGGATCTCACAACACAATCACAAACAGTCATTATACAATCCACATAGTGCCACTAATCAAGAATTTGACATTTGTAATGATTAAATAGAGCATGCTCTGTTCCTCACGGAGAGAGAGATGTGCTTGTGTGTATCAAACATAGCTCTGGCTCATTATAATGCAGTCTGTCAGTACGGCTGAAGAATACCGTAGTGACACAATATCTGTTTTCTTCTTTAAAATCTGTTTTGAGAAGGGTCTGTTTCAGTCTGTAAGAAGTCAGATTGACTCGTACTCAGGCTCTTCATCCTGTTCTTCTCAAATTTAAATTTAACTCTAAACCGCCTCATTCAGCAGATCAGCTGTGTGTGTGTGTGTGTGTGTGTGTGAGTGTGTGTGAGTGTGAGTGTGTGTGTGTGTGTGTGTGTGTTTGTGTGTGTGTGTGTGTGTGTGAGTGTGTGTGAGTGTGTGTGAGTGTGTGTGAGTGTGAGTGTGTGTGTGTGTGTGTGTGTGTGTGTTTGTGTGTGTGTGTGAGTGTGTGAGTGTGTGTGAGTGTGAGTGTGTGTGTGTGTGTGTGTGTGTGTGTGAGTGTGTGTGAGTGTGTGTGTGTGTGTGTGTGTGTGTGTGTGTGTGTGTGTGTGTGAGTGTGTGTGTGTGTTTAGTGAGTGTGTGTGTGTGTGTGTGTGTGTGTGTGTGTGTGTGTGTGTGTGTTTAGTGAGTGTGTGTGTGTGTGTGTGTGTGAGTGTGTGTGTGTGTGTGTGTGTGTGTGTGTTACTTGATGGAATCTGTGTATAAATAGCTGTCGGTCAGTGGAGCAAAGCTTTGTTTTGTCCTCCAGGTGGACGTTCCTATAAGAGTGTGACGTCACGTGAAAGCTATCATGTTTCTCTCAAGTCTAAAGGATTTAGACCGTATAGAAATATACATCTACATTTGACACCTTTGACGTCAGTGAAGCTCTGATGGTTTGACTCTCGGCCGGTGTGTGTGAGTGAGTGTGTGTGTGTGTTTGTGTGAGGATGCAGGTGGTCTGGATCTGTTCCTAGGCATCTTCTCATCTCTCCAGCACACCTGTTCTTCTGTTTCTCTCTTCCTCTCTCTCTCTCTTTCTTCATCCCTTTATTCATGCGGTTCACACAGACTCTGCTTTCTACACTCTCCTGCCTCGTTAGCGGACAGTGCGGCTCACTGTGTCATCATTAGCGGCCACTAACTCGTTTATGCAGGTGTGAAGCGTGTTTGTCTTGCTGATTTGGGTCAGCGTGTCCCCGGCGTGCCGCAGCTGCGTGAGCTCAGTGCTGCCTGACTGCAATATTTATACGGAGGAACGCCGAGCCGTTAACTGAGCACACAATCCAGGCTCTGCTTCTTGTTTCTTAAGCACCATCTTTGTCTAGATCCTGGACCCCAGCATCAGGACGAGGCTGTTCTTCTGTGTATCTGTTACGAGATGCTGGAGGCTGTAAAGCTCAGAGCAAACATACTGATCTGATTCTGACTCTGATCTGTGATCATCAGAGATGGCAAAAGTACACACATCCTTCACTCAAGTAGAAGTATAGATACTCGTGTTTAAAAATACTCTGGTACTGACTACACTTATTTACTCAAGTTAAAGTAAAGAAGTATTGGCTCTGACATGT
>JALXFT010003522.1:92500-132500 GCA_023376895.1 Aspiorhynchus laticeps
GCAATATAGTGTATGTGTACATTACACTTTAACAAGTGCATCTGAATGTTGGAGGGACACTTTATCATTTAGCTGAACTTTAAACATGAACAGATGCTTCTCTGTTAAACCGTGAAACTGCTTTTGTTTTGAGCTTCTGTAAACTCAACAGTACTGTACGACTAGCTGGGTTTCCTCAAAGGACAGAAAAGATGATCCTGAGTGTTTAAAAACGCTTGTGATTGGAGTGGCTTCATTTGCCTTCATGATATTGTCACAAATATCATAATCCATATTTTCACGTCAGATTTGGACGTTTGTTTCTGATCATGCTCAGTGATTGAAATGTAAACTGAAGTGTCACATTTGAGCTGTCATTGACCATATTTGATGGGCTCTATCTGCTAAAAAAAAACAATAGAAGCCCAATAGAAACAATCACAGAAATTCCAATGGTTTCCATTAAAATACCATTATAAACCATTAGATTTTTCCAGTAAAACCATTACAAAATTCCTTTTTGTAGTGTGTCTTGGGCATTTTTCCAATAGGATTTAACATCCCACCAATAGAATCCATCACATACCAGTAGACACCATTATAGTTTTCATTAAAACCAATACAATTCCCATCATAACCATTAAATCCATTACATTTTCTATTGTGTTTTGGGCAGGGCTCTATTGTTTTTTTCAGCAGGGTGTGTGCATTGATGAATGTTTACATGTGAATAAAAGCCTAAATTAAATCAGTTCTTAGCTGTATAACCAATAATAATGTGTAAAATCTAGAAGATATAGACAGGGATCTTCTCTTTCCCCTCTGCTTTTCATATTAGCCATCAAACCATTTACAGTTGGGTTACAAGTCATAGAGATATTGAATGCATAACAGTTATGGGTCCAGAACAGCATGTGTTATTCCTGCTTTATCTTCAAAGTGAACATTTGAGGATATTGTATTAATAACACAAACGGAGGGCTGAGGATCATCTTTAGTCCAGTGCTGAACTCTAGTACGTGTGCACGGCTGTCAGAAATATCAATGCACAATATACTGTTAAAATCATAACTTGAAGAATACCTCATACTGAACGTGTTTATATCATCTGACTTTCTATTAAAGCAGTAAGGTCTGCGGTCTCCAGTTTAGATTCACAGTTTAGCACAATGTGATTAATTTCATGTGATCCAACAAAACAAAGAAATCATAATGCCTAATCATCTATGATGGTACTGAATGATGAAGAAAGAGAGAAAACTAGTGATATATTCCAGTGGAACTGACTTCAGGCTAATTATTCATAATTCAGGATAGAAATCAGGGCTTGAATGATCTGTAGATCAAGCACAAATGCTATAATCGTCATGTTTTAGTTTACTCGCGCTCACATGAGCGGCTGGGAAATGCTTGAATGGAAAACAGTTGCCATGGCGATACTGACGGCAGCCTTATGAAAGACTAAGAGAAATGTAAGATGCTGTATTCTTCAGGCCATATAACAGGCATTATCACTATATTGAGATCGCAGGACGAGCCTCCACTGTCTCAGTGATGTGCTTTTGCTCTTCTTTTGTATTTTTACCTTTCTTTCACTCATTTGTCTGACACTTTACAAGCATTGGTGGCTCATAGTATGACTTTCATATTTTCTACGTTTATTATTGAGCCTTTCAATGGTGGACCGTGCTGTAACATCATCAGCGTTCAAGCAGTTAATCATTTCTCGCAATATTTCGATTTCTCCATTGTTATACTAAAGTTCATCAGAGCGATTTGTTGAGATAATACACTGTAAAAAACGCAACGGCACATTATTTCCTTTTGAGTCTCATATACTAAAAAATGCTATAAAAACCCTTGTCAGACCAACAAAATTACCCCAAATGTCGTCCCAATCTAGTCAAACACAGTTGTCTGAACAAATAATTTAATGTAGTTGAAATGTTAAGGCTTTGTGAGTTCCCAGCATGCATTGCAGCATGAATAATTATGCAGTTACTGTTAATAGGATTATTGTATTGCTGTTTGCTGATTTCATTTAAACTTTTTGTTGTTGTTTTGTCATTATTGTTAGTTATTTGTTGTAGTGTGATGTAAAGGGCTCATTTGTTGATTGCCATCGTTCTTGAGGTTAGTGTCTAGTTTTGAGGACTAGAGTATGTTTAACCGCTTTTGTCTGTTTTCTGGATATATTAGTCTTGTAAGTTGTCTTACAAACAAAGACAATGTTGTCTACTTATTAGACTAACTTATCCATTAATGTTTGTCATTTGTAAACAAGTACAAAAAGTTCACAGAATATGATTTGAGACACATTGGAAAAGCATTACAGGTCTTTTTAACTAACAAAACTGTGTTAGTTGAACAAAAAACTTGGTCCAAAGTTGAATAAACTCAAAAAAGCAGTGCAGCAAGTTGCCTTGAAATTTTAAGTTAAGTCAATCTCATTTTTTACAGTGTAGACTGTACTCCAATGATAACATGAACTCTTTCTAAATCATCTTAGCTGTGGCTCATATTCTCGAGCTTTGTGAAACACAGTCGCGTTACATAAACAGTAGTTTCAGTGTTTGAGAGGAAAAGATGTCAAGTGGTGATGAAAAATACATGAACTGAAGTGCCCTTTATAGTCTAAAATCGTCCATTCAGGAAATTAATAAAACAAGGCCATATGTGAGAATACACAACACTATAGTTGTTATGAAAACAGTTTGCATGCTGCGTTCATCCAATCAAAGACTCTGACTGCATAAATATGCAAATAAGGACGTTGAACATCTGGGACCGGCTGCATAAACTTGCTTAGACTAGTCTTCGAGACCGGTCATAACTTTTTATATTCAGTCACAAAAAGGTTGGTCTAATCTGAATGTGGAATTTGACTGATTTGCCCGTAGTTGGTCAGACTAGAGTTTAAAACACAGCTTTTACATTGTGGCTATTATACACTGTACGATTATGAATAGGGTTAACTTATCTATGGTCGTGTAACTTTAAAGGAAAAGAAGAAGGGGTTTGGAAGTTCAGCAAAAGTCAATTAAAGGAATTTTAAAGAAAACATGGGAACTAAACAGCGTGTTGAAAACAGGAGCAAAATTTTAACAATTGTTTAAAGTGTTTTTTACACACCACCTAAATATAAAACCAAAGTTTTTTTTAAACTTTTTTAAAACCCTTTAAAAATCATTTCAATTTGTAAAATGAGATTCCGAAGGCCCCTTAAGAATTGATTGACCAACCTTCTTACCCTTAGCCCGGCCCCCAAGGAGCTAATCCGCCTTTTTCAAAACCAAATTTGGATTAATTTGGTTTTTAATTGTTAATTTTAATGTTAAAGCCCAGTTATTACAGAGGTAAAAAAAGGTTAAGTTACTTTCAGCTTTAATGAAGGCCCCAGACCCGTCTAAACAAAATTTCAGTCTAAACCACTATCCACATCCAGAAAAGGAGATAAGGGTTTTGAAGAAACACCCAAAAGTCTGTTACCACTGCCAATTTTTGCTCCAATTATAACCTGGCCCATTTGGGTTTTAACCAAACTAAAAGTTTTGGGGTTGAAATTTGGGATTGATGTTTCTTTTATTCTTTTTTTTCAATTTTTTAGGTTCAAGGTCCACGGCTTAATATCTGGACGGCGAAAAGGGTCTCCTTTTAGGTTGCTGTATTTGGGAGAAGCAGAACTATTGCTTTCAAATTAGAAACACCAAAGAGTATTTTTACCTTGGTAAAGGTTTTTTTAATACCATTAAAATTTCCGTTTATGTTATGATTTTTCTAATTTCCTTTAAAATCCATTTACCCTTTAAAACTAGGGTTTGACCAACTGGTTTTAGCCAAGAGGTAATAATTTACAACCAAAGGGGAAAATTCTGTTTTTTGGGTAATTTTTGAAAATGCCCTTTTAAAGTAAAAAAAGTAATGGGCCTTGCATTTAGCCCCCAGGGTTTGAAACAAAAAACCGTTAAACCCTTAAACACCAAAACCAAATGGTGGGGTTGTTTGTTTTGTTTTATGAGGTGGAGTTTGGTTTTAAAATTTGGGTGGTTGAAAGTGGGTGTGTTTTGTTTATTTGTGTTGTGTTGTTTAAGGAGTGTTGTGTGTGTTTGTGTGTGTGTTGTGTTGTGTGTGTGTGTTGTGTGTGTATGTATGTGTTGTTAGTTTTGTGTGTGTGTTTAGTGAGGTTTTGTTTTGTGTGTGTGTGTGTGATTTGGTTGTTGTTTAGTGAGTTTGGTGTGTTGTGTGTTTGGTTTGGTTGTTTTTTTGTGTGTGTGTGTGTGTATGTGTTTAGTGAGTGAGTGAGTGTGTGTGTGTGTTTAGTGAGTTGAGTGTGTGTGTGTGTGTGTGTGTGTGTGTGTGTGTGTTTAGTGAGTGTGTGTGTGTGTGTGTGTGTGTGTGTGTGTTGTGTGTGTGTGTGTGTGTGTTTGTTTAGTGTGTGTGTGTGTGTGTTGTGGTGTGTGTGTGTGTGTGTGTGTGTGTGTGTGTGTGTGTGTGGTGAGTGTGTGTGTGGTTGTGTGTGTTTAGTGAGTGTGTGTGTTTGTGGTGTGTGTGTGTGTGTGGTGTGTGTGTGGTGTGGTGTGAGTGTGGTGTGTGTGTGTGTGTGTGATGGTGTGTGTGTGTGTGTGTGTGTTGTGGTGTGTGTGTGTGTGTGTGTGTGTGTGTGTGTTTAGTGAGTGTGTGTGTGTGTGTGTGTGTGGTGTGTGTGTGTTGTGTGTGTGTGTGTGTGTGTGTGGTGTGTGTGTGGTGTGTGTGTGGTGTGTGTTTGTTTGTTGTGTGTGTGTGTGTGTGTGTGTGTGGTGAGTGAGTGTGTGTTGGTTGTGTGTTTTAGTGAGTGAGTGGGGTGAGTGTGTTGTGTGTGTGTTGTGTGTGTTTGTGGTGAGTGAGTGTGGTGTGTGTGTGTGTGTGTGTGTGGTGTGTGTGTTAGTGGTGTGTATGTGTGTTTGTGTGTGTGTGTGTGTGTGTTGTGTGTGTGGTGTGTGTGTGTGTGTGTGTGTGTGTGTTTAGTGAGTGTGTGGTGTGTGTGTGTGTGTGTGTGTGTGTGTGTGTGTTTGGTTTAGTGGTGTGTGTGGTGTGTGTGTTTGTGTGTGTGTGTGTGTGTGTTTAGTGAGTGTGTGTTGTGTTTGTGGAGTGTGGTGTGTGTTTAGTGAGTGTGTGTGTTTAGTGTGTGTGTGTGGTGTGTTTTGGTGGTGTGTGTGTGTGTTTAGTGAGTGTGTATGGGTGTGTGTGTGTGTTTTGGGAGTGTTATGTGGTAGGTTTTAAGTGAGTGTTTTTGGAGTTTAAAAGGAAAGTTATTTTTTTTTTGTTTGGGTGTTGTTTGTTTAGTAGTTTGTTTGTTGTGGGTTTTGATATGATTTATTTTGTGATGTTTAAAGTAGGGAATGGTGTTTTGGTTGTTTGTTTTGTTTAAGATTTATATTAAGGTGATGGGTGAGCTGTTTTAATTTTGTTTAAAATTTGTGGAGGTGTGGTTTTAATTTATTATTTGGTTTTTGGTGTTTTTGGTTTAAATTGGGGTAATGGTTTTTTAAGGGGGAGGGTGTGTTGTTGGATTGTTTAAGTAAGTGGGGAGGTGGATTAAGGTTTTTTTTTGGGTTTAGGATGAAGTTAAGTAGTGGGGTGAGTTTTAGTTGATTTGGTTGAGGGATGTTGGTAGGGGTGGGGTTTTAGGGAGGTGGAGTGTTTGGGGTGTTTTGAGTTGTGATGGTGGGTGTATAGGATTGTTTGGGGGGTGTAGATTGTTTAGTGAGTGGAGGGTAGGAGGGTGTGAGCCTGTGGTGTTTGTATGCAAGTGTGTTTGAATTGTGGGTGTGGTGGTGGTGGATGAAGGAGGTGTAAATGGGTTTTTTGGGTGTTGGGTGTGGTGTTTAATATTTGTAGGGGTTTGTTGTGTTTGGATGGGGGAGGATTGGTAGTTAGTGAATGGGGTGGAAGAGTTTGGGTGTTGTTTAGGAGGGTGATTTTTTGATGTTGTGTGTGAATGAAGTCGGGGTTTGAAGTGTTTTGGGTGTGGTTGGTTGTTTTATGAAGTTGATGGGGTTTGTGGTGTTGTGGTGTTGTGGGTGGGTGGCAGGGAGGAGTGTTTTGGGTTTGAGTGTAGGTGTGTTTTTTTTGGAGATGTGAGGGTGAGTGTGGTAGTTTGGATTTGGTGAAAGGAGGTGGTGTGTGTCATGGGTGTGGTGGGGCATGTGTGTTGTGGGTGTGTGTGTGTTGTGGAGGAAGGGAGGGGTAGGTCCTGGGAAGTGAAGTTGATGTGCTTTGGATCCTCCCCACCCAGGCACCTGAAGGACCTAGGTTGAGATAGGATTAAAAGCGAAGTGGAATCCGTGATGCCCAGCATAAGGTGGAAGGGGATCTGATGATTGAAGTGTCAAAGAGCAGAGAGATCGAGAGAATGGGATGATTGATTTGGAATTGCCTTTGCGATGAGGTTAGTGACTGAGGTAGCGAGTTTGTTTTGAATGGCCATCCTGAAACCTGATGTTTAGATCAGTTTGTTGTTCTGTGAAAGAACGTGAGAGCTGGTTGAAGACAACTGTTTGAGTGTTTTCGCTACAATGGGGAAAGAAGGTTCTGTAGTTCAAAAGAGAAGTGTTTAATGTTAGGTTTTTTGAGCAGTGGGGTTAGGTTTGAAGCTTGGGAAGATAGTGCGAGAGATGGTTATATGTTGTTGCCTAAGATTGTGGGAAGATTCGGAAAGGTGAGGGGGATTTCAAAGGAATGTTGAGGAATGGCTGGAGAGGAATTTGGAATTGCCCTCGGTGAGGGACAGAAGGGAAGATGGGATTTCAGCAGTGGATGTTGTTTGGTTGGAGTGGAATGGTCTGATTGATCTGTTTTGTCTGTGACACCACATGTGCTGATTCAGTGATTGCAAAGGCAGCTAGCAAACACTGAAAGTTTCTGGAATAACAGCCGTAATGAAATGCAGAATTGATCTGAAAAGCAATAATTGATAATTATAACAAAGGTAATGGAAGGAATACTGTTGTCAAACGATTTGCATTAAGTTGTAAATGCAACCTACAGACAGCTTCTTGCATGTTTCTTTGTTCTTCAGAGAACTCAAATTTTCACCTGAACAATTTGTAGAAGATTTTTGGTAAATTTTAATTTTTTTATATTAATGTTTTTCATAGGCAAATTCAAGGTTAACTATTTAGTTCCTTGGTACACATTTGAAAAAGAGTAATGGTCATTATGCCCGATATTTTTGTAACCAGTGTTGATTTTGCAGTAAATGGGTAGAAAAAAAAACAAAAAACAAATTGGAGAGCAATTTGGAAAAATGTTATATGAATTAATATTGCAAAATGGAAATGGCTCTTCCTACCCATTAAGTAGGGTGAACAAAATAAGAATTCAGGTTGTCAACACAGATCCAGCAGTAGGACATTTTAAGGCATTTAGGAGCTCGAGCCAGTGACTAGAGATGCAGTCAGCGAGAGTCCCAGCTCACCTGAATACGTTTACTGTTTGTTCACGTAAACAACTGTAACAACTCTCACACAAAACATCTACATAAAAACACAGTGTTAAGAGAAGCAGTGGGGAGCCGAGCTGATAACGCTATGCTCAGGTTTATGTTTTTGTTATGCCGGAAGGGTTAATTACTGGAAATAAGTTCAACAGCACTGTGTGGAACCCAGTGAGAAAATGAAATTGGCAGCAAACAACAAAAAACAGTGATTCTAATGCATAATTAAAAGGACTAGAGTATGAGCTTTGTGGAGCAGAAGGTCTTGACCTGTTTGGGGACCCACATCCTGAAGAGTAGCTACAACCTAACAAACACCCTGAAGCGGAATCAAGCTCCTCAAACGCTTGAAGATGGCAGGCAGGTGTGCTGAAAAGCGGTTTGGAAATATGACCCTTTAAAGGGGATACTGTGCGATTTCTGTGCGATTCAGCAAGGTAAATCAACTCACACCTGTCGAGAGATCGCATGCGAGAAAGGATTTGGCATTTGCAATTAATTTATTAAATTTTATATTTTAATGTTAGTTTTATTATTAAATTTATTCTACTACAAATTAATTTGGCCCGAAATTTCGCATTTACCACACATAATAAAGGCGGGATATTAAAAGATTCATTTAATTAACCCTGTGTAAATTTTTAAAACATTTGATATATTCCACAATTAATACCTATAAAACTTCTTTCAGTCTATCTAGCAAAATTTGACCTGAACACTGAATGAAATTTAATGAATATATTGTAATGAAAATAAAACTCTTTACAGACAAACATTCCAAAAAACTTGGTTTAACACGAAATACTCCGATCTTTGTTGTTGTTTTTTCACACGTAATCAGCATAAGGGAAAATTTTATATTATTAATTTTTATTTTTTTTAGAAATAAATTAAATCAATACCCAGTACTACCCACGTCTCCTCAAGAATGTGCGTTATGCAGGCCAGAGCCGAAGCTCCAGGTTTCTTCATTTCTTAGCAAGAATTACTAGTTTAAATTCTTATTACGCTCTGGTTGTGAATTTTGGTTATGCACTGGCTCCCCATGTTTAAAACTGAAATAATTTATAAAAGCAATGTGTTGCTTATCATAAGCAAAGTGATGGACATTGTTCACATTTCCCTGATAATAACAATTTTATCAAAACCCTGTCGTTTGCCAATAAAGATTAAATGGTTAAGAATTCGGCAGGCCAGTGAGGAAAGCACTGAGTTAGGAGTCCGGTTTAGCCTGCTCATCTGTGCGATTTCACAACGACACCACACTGACACGAAGTCCGATTGCCTGTGGGAGAGGCTTACGTTTCGTTCCCCTAACTGCGAACACTGCCGGCGAACGACAAAGCGAAATCCGCCCGACTCAAAAAACAGTCGGAATTGGCTCGAAATCGGACGAAAATCCAAGGTGTATACGGCTTAAGATCGATGGGAGATAAGGCTTTTTAACACTAACTCCAAAATTAATGGAACTCCTTCTCTATTGAGATAAGTAAAAAACTTTTAGATCTTTAAATTTGGCCTTAAAACTTCGTTTCATTTTTGGAATTAATTCAGCATTAATTTAATTTTT
Organism: Aspiorhynchus laticeps; assembly: GCA_023376895.1. Lineage (NCBI taxonomy): Eukaryota > Metazoa > Chordata > Actinopteri > Cypriniformes > Cyprinidae > Aspiorhynchus > Aspiorhynchus laticeps. The sequence continues at coordinate 101,524 of JALXFT010003522.1, forward strand.
AGTGTTTGAAAATAAATTTTATTTTCGCTTATTTTATAATCTCATATGGGACTTTGTTGTTTTATTGTTTATGTAAACCTTAGAAACATTGAAAAGGGCTAATAGAAATAAGATTTTTGTTTTATTTCATTTTGGAGCCAATAAATTGACTATTTTTAAACTTCTCTCTTAAGCCAGAAGTTTTGAAGTTTGTGTGGTTGTTTAGGTTTGAAATTGTTTTTGTGTGTTTGTTTTTTTTGTGTGGTGGTTTTTGTGAGTTTTTTTAAAATTTTTTGTGTTTTGTGTGTTTGGTTGTTGTTTAGGGAGTGGGGGTGGTTTAGGGAGTGGTTGTGTTGTTAATTTGTTTAGGGGGTTTTGTGGTTTGTGTTTGTGGGAGGGTTTGCTTTTAATGAAGTGGGGGGAGTGAAATTGGTGTGGGTTTAGGAATGTGATGGGTGAAGTGTTCCCGGGTTTAAGTGTGGGAGTATTTTTTTTGTTTGGAATTTTTTATTGGTGTGTTTTTAGGATTTTTTTGTTTAAAATGTTTTTTTTGGTTTTTGGTTTTTTATTTTTTGTGTTTTGATTAATATTTTTTTTGTTTTTTATAATTTTTGGTGTTTTGTTGTTTATGAAAGTTATGGGTGAAAGTTGGCCTTGGGTAAGTTTTTTTATTATTGGTTTTGGTGTTTGAAGTTTTTTAATTTTTGGGGTTAAATGTAAGAGGAATCAGACTCACCCAGAAGAGCAGATTGAAGAAAACCATCCCGTATCTCAGAGCCCTCAGGCAGCCCTCGGCCATCCTGCAGCGCCGCAGCTCTAGAAGAAAGATGAAGGACAGGTCGAGGTAAAACACCACATATTTCCGGCCCTGTGCGCTGGTGTAGCTGGCTTTAGCTTTCTTTGGCCCCGGTGTGGTGCGAAGGCCGAAGACGAAGGGCGAGCTGTGGTACTCGTATTCCCCGCTGTAGCGCAGCGGCGGCGAGCCGGGCTTGCTGTCCAGAGAGGGACTGCGGCGGTACGGCGTTTCGTCTGTACTTGAGCGACGCATCTTTGGTTTGGGGGCCGGGGCCGGGGCCGCAGCCCGGACCCCCAGGGGCCAAATAATCCCCACTTTTGCAAGACTGGACTCACAAAGTAAGAAAAGTGACAAGCGGCAAATTGGAAAGCACTACAACCCTTAAAACATGGCTATTATTAGTTTTTGATGAATCAAGGGTATACAGTTTTTAAATTAGGAACTCGGCGGTCTTAGTCCAACCAGAGGTCAGTGTTTAAACTCAGATTCAATATCTTAAGACGCTCTTCGTAATTTCCAGCAATTGCAATTAACCCTGGACCCTCAATCAATGGCATAGGTGCTCTAATGCCGCTTCATTAGAGAAGATGCCTTTCTACAATGATCGATCTTTACAACCATGCATTTGATTCATTTCTGACATGTGCATGCTGGCACTCGTGCCTCTGGCCTCCTAACAAATACACAACGCTTGTCCTGTTGGACACCTACTAGCGGAGCAACGAGAAGTCCTGCTCACGGCTGGACCGTGCCAAAAAAATCCAGTATTTTCTTGACCTCCAAATCATCTGAAGGCTTCCCAGACAGCATGAATGAACAGATGAACCGACCACTAATACACAGAGGCCTTTTCCAAGGTTTCAATCTTCAATTTCGCCCCAAATGCATCATCTCTTCAACCTGTCCCTTATCCTGCTTTTCATTTTCTGGCAAACCTACAGCCAGTTTCTTTCCTTAAATTGACATCCCGTATCCACGCCGCTTCTTGATGCTTCTTCCTATGTCTCTCTCGGCTGGGAAGGTTTCTTCAGGATTCAGAGGTCCGGCAGAGGGTTACCCGCTTCACTCCTTCGACCCTCTTCTGTCCTCCTCTGCGTCAAGCCGGCTCCTCCAGGTATAACGCAGAGACTGATCCTCACGGGATGAAGAACCCAACAGCTGCCGCAGAGCAGGATCCACAGCATCCGTATCTCTGTGTCTCGTACACCCCCTCAAACACACACACACACACAGTCTCTCGCCTCTCTCTCTCTCCCAGTAACAGTCGCACGAATCATTCAGACTCTGGCCACGCCTCCTCACAGCTCGTCCAATCGTCTTCCGCTGCTCGCCATCTTCCTTCAACACAGCTTCTCTGTATCACATCTCCTCAACCCTTACTAGTGATTACAGCACAATATCTTCATCTCTCCTGCTGTTTTTCTCTTGTATCATGAGCTGCTGGGGGTGTATCTCACATTCATCACCATTAAGTTAATGTCAGTGTGTGCCTTTGTTTTGATACTGTGATCTCATAATTAAGATTCTTCTAACAAAAGCTGCAGTATTACAGAGCTCATTATTTGAATCCTTCATCATATTTCTTCTTCTGAAAACATTTCACCATTCTTGTCATATTCATAGGTTTTTGTTTAAACAAAACTACTAGTACAAAGCATTCTGCTGTTGTCAGCCTACAGTCTTCATATAAAAACATAATCTGTCAAAATATTATGATCTGTGCTTAGGTTTGTGAAAGTCTCATCCGCTCCTGTTAAATGCATTTATTCCCAACTCACATTAATGCAGCCAACCTCATTATCAGTGTCTATAACCCCTGTCTAATCAATGCAATGGTGCATATATTTTAGAGGACTATACATGCATCTGATTTGATTTAAAAACACATATGCAATCAAATGCATGCAAACAATGTGTAGAATTTTTGGAATTAATGACCTAAAGCTCCATTCGCTTTAATAAAGCAAGGTCGCATTCAGCTTTTCTGTCTACTAGGATAAAACATCAAGTCCAAATATTATTTAGATTATATATTTACAATATATTAAAATTATTTGCAAAATGTGACACGGCATTAAAAATATAAAATCAATGTTATAGTGATCAAAAAATTGCAAATTACTCACATTACATCCGTATTGATTACACCGCCCTGCATCATATTTACTGAATGAAATCCAGTACTTGTTTCTTACTAATCTTGGAGTATTAAAGGGGTCGTATGATGTTGCTAAAAATAACATTATTTGGTGTATTTGGTGTAATGCAATGTGTTTATGTGGTTTAAGGTCATTATTTTCCATATACTGTACATTATTGTTGCTCTGAAACAGTCAATTTTTACAAACTCATCGTTCTGGAAGCGAGGCGTGCTCTGATTGGCCAGCTATCCGGTGCGTTGTGATTGGCCGAACACCTCAAGCTGTGACGGAGATGTTATCGTATCGTGATGCGTGTCCCGGGGACGAGACTAAAACAATAAACACATTATAAACGAGGCATTTGTTGCATCCAGTGAGGACATAATTACTGATTATAATGACTTATACTGTTTTTAAACATTACCACGTCTGCATTTGTGATCGGAGAAACACAAACAAGCGCTACTTACACCGCTCATAACTCATGTTTGAATCATCAATTCTTTAAATAATAAATCATACTTACAGGCTGAGAGTCAGAAGCAAAGCTGGAATTGCTCCACTTTATAGAAACAGACAGCATTGTTAAGGCTCCCAGCTTCAGGACACAGTCCTTGTTAATTCGCTGCACACACTCCAATATTAGTGTTGAGCTGTTCTGGAACAGTGTTGTGAAACAACTTAACACTGATTTCTAGTCGTGTCTCTTTTGGACCCAAACAAAGTGTTTCTCTTTTACAACGAACACACCCAGCAACAACACTACAGACAGAATAATAGCTCCGCCTTCTTTCATTGAGTATAGTTTGGGCGGAGTTATGCAAATCTCCCCACACCGTGACGTAGACCGTTTTAAATTAACCTTTATAAAGTTCCTTTGGTTGAATAATCTTTATTTTAGACTTTACTATGCACATCGCTTTAAACCAAAAGAAAACTGAATGAAGAACCCCTTTAATTCAAATAAGCCTTTTAATATTTAAACTTATGATTATTTTACATTTTTAATCATTCAAGGGAAATCTTTCTCCTTACAAGGAAAAACTTCCCAAAGAGAATCCCAGATAAACTTGACTTCGCCAATTTTCAAGATCAATTTTAAAATTAATCATTTAGATCTAATTACAAGACGAAAAACGAGCAGAAAAACAGAAGGAAAAACTTTTTTTAATAAAACTTTGTTTAATTTTAATCTTTTTAAAGTTTTAAATTGTGTCTTTCAAATTGTAAAATCTTTTAAATTAAGATAAATTATACATTTTGTTTAAAGTTATATATATATTTATAATATTATATAATATAATTTAAGTGGTCAAAACCTTTAAGTGTCAGAACCTTAAATGTTAGAATCCTTAATTTTAAACCCACCCTATTAAAGTATTCGTTTATAATTATAAGGCTTTTTGCATCTAGCAATTTATTAAGATACATTTTATTTAAAACTTCTTCTAAATAAGCTTTACTTCACATTTTAGTAGAAAACAGTTATTTGCCTTTTTAAAATGGGTTTTCAATTTATTTTGCTTATTTATTGAACAACGGTTTTGTGCAACATTTAATTTGTTTTTCCTTTATTTAAGCTTAAACAATATGGCCAAGGTTTATGAATTTTGGACCTTTCATTTTCATTTAATTGAAATAAAACCCAAATATGTTTATATATTATTTTTGGAATTCTATAAAATGTGTAAAAGAGTTCATTCTTAAATCATGTAATTATGAAACAGAGATTTATTATTTAATAATACAGGTTGTAAGAGTTCTAGTATAACTGTATTTATGGGGAATTTTAGTTTAGTTATTATGCCTTTAATGATGTAATAAAAATCTTTATTTACTAAATATCCTATTTGTTGAAAAGTTTATGTCTTTTATACTTTAACTCAAGAAAATTAATATTTACTTAAAAACTATTTTGACTTTTGTCTGTAAACTTCTTACAGAGACTAAAATTTCATGAATCTTAAACTAATAAAGACTTTTAAATAAGGCTCTCTGAAATAAATATTTGAATATTTTTTCAGTTGAAACTTATTGGGGAATTTTCAAACAATAATAATTTATTTTTTTGTAATTATCCATGTGATAAATTTATGTAGAGAAGGAAACAATACATAATTAATTTTATAATAATACAAAATGGTTTTTAGAAAGCAAAACGTGCACAAGATACAATCATTATTTAAAATTATTCCCGCTGCAAATTTTAAGTGCTATAGAACCATTTACAAATTTTTAATTTTGTTCAAGTTATTAAGTCCCATTTAAAGGATGCTTTTTTGGACCACAAGTTTCCAACTATAAAAATTTTTTTACTTTTACAAGAATTGTATTTGAAAAAAGTCCAACTTTGATGTTGAGAAATTTCCGAATATCAAAGTTTAACTTGATTGACTGTTATAAGACAACCGTTTTAAGGGGCCAATTTTTTTTGATTGTTACAGAATTGTTTTCAAATAAGATCCACTGAATTGCTTTCCGGTTCTTCTTGTTTTTAGGTTGTTCTTGATTCGTTACCGTCCTTTGGTGCTTTTGGCTTGTTTGCTTGGTTTGGTTTTACGCTTTTCTGGGTTTTCAGGTGTTTCCTCAGGTTGTTGGACCGGTCTGCTTCTGCTGTGTTTCTGGTGTTTGACCGCTCTGCTTCTGTGTTCGGTGTTTGACCGCTCGTTTGGCCGGCTCGGGGGTTTCGGGTGCCGTTTTCTGAATCAGATCTTTTAACCCTCGGTTGGACCGTTGTTCTCTTGTTCTTTTTACTCTCCTGCTTTAAATTTGGAAAGCTTCTGGTTTATTCAGTGTTGAGGCTTTGGTCAGATTCAATTTTACCGTCGTTGTTGCCGTCCTTTTGTTTTTGTTGACGTCGCTTCTGTCAATATTTACCTTTCTGGCATCAGGTTTTCCGTCTGTTTGGCAGTTCGGTTTCGCTCATTGGACCTCTTTGTTTTTCTGTGTTTACTCTGTTTTTTGTTTACCTTCTCCCAGAAGGTTTTCCCATTGTTTCCCTGTCTCTGTTTTATTGTTAAGGTTTCTGCTTTTGGTTCCGCTCCTTGTAGGTTTTACCGCCAGTTACCGTCGTCGTGTGTTTCAGGGACCGTTTCTGTTGTTTTTTACTCTCCCTTTTTTGGGTTACCGCCTTGCTTGTGTTTTTTACCCTTCTTTTATACCAGAAAATTGGTTTTCGTTTTCGAACTCAGTCAAATTTAAAACTTGTTGTTAATTCTTAACATTTCCCCTTTCCTTTATTAAGTGGAAATTATTAATGAGATTACAATCTAAACTGGTTTTCATTTGTTCCAACAATTCTTCTTTGTTTCGTTTTTAAAATTAAAATGGAAATCCAAATTTGCTTAAGTGCCCTTTTAAACAAACATTTATTAATAAGCTCCAAAAGGTTCTTTTTTTGTGAAACAAAACTAATTAACAATATAAACAAAACTTTTCCAACCTTTAAACCAAAATTTAAAAAATGGAAAATTAATTTAAATAAACCCCAAATTTTTAAATGTTATTAAAGGCAGAGCAATTCTAACTTACAGTTTCTTATTTTGTTACCAAACAGTTTATAATTCTCCATGTTTTAAAAAGACAGGAAACAATTTGGAAATTTCCTTTATAAAAAAATTTTTAAAAAAAAAAATTTTTTTAAAAAATTTTTTTCTTTTGTGGGTCGGGTCAAAATACCAATATAATATTCAATTTTAAAAACCAAAAAATTTAAACCAAAAAACTTAAATAAAAAAAATTAATTAATTTAAAAAAAAAATTTAAATTTTAATAATTAAAACAAAAAAAAGGAAGAAATTCGAATTAAAATCTCTTTTTATAGGTTTAAAAAAAGGTAATTTGTTGCATTAATTTTAAAATTTGCCAAAAAAATTAAATTTAAAAAAACAAATTTTTCCTGTGTTTTTCATAAGAAATCCATAAATTTTTAATTGAAAGAAAATTCCTGGTTAGCCAACCTAACAAAACTCTTTAAACCCAAATTAAATTAACCCGGTTCCATGGAAATTTGTATTTAGTCAAAAAAAAACGCTAGGGTTAATAAAAAATTATTTTTTTTGGCTGGTTTTTCCAAAAAAACAAGTTTCGGTGATTTGAATTCAAACAACACAAACCCTTAAACCCTTTATGGGTAAAACCCCAAAATTTTTTATCAAACCCGAATTTTCTATTTGGCACCCATTATCCCCAAATCTCAAGACCGTGATTTTTGGAAACCAGAAATAAATTGAATTGTTTAGATAAAAAAAAAGCTTTTGGTTTATAATTTTTGTTAAATTTTTGAAACAAGGATAAAACATAAATTAAAAACAAGGGGAGGAAAATGCGATGAAAACTTCATTTAATTAAAAAATTTTCCAAAAAAAAGTTAAAATACCAGAAATTTAAGCCCAAGAAAATGTTCTTAAAGGGTTTTTTCTGAGGCAAAACGAAATTTTTACAAACAAAAGTTGTAGGATTAAAAATTTTGAACTTGAAAACCGGTTTTTAAAAGTTTAAGGTTAAACAAGAAATGTCTTAATGTTTAAAAACCGCGGGAAAAACCATTAACCAATTAACAAATCAGAGGTAAATAAAATATTTTAGGGGAAATTTAAAACCCCTCGAAAATTTTTTTTTTTTCCACCCAGCCAACCTTGTTTTGGTTTGCGGGGATTTCAAATTCCTTAAAGAGGGACCCCTTGGAAAATGGAGGATCCCTTGGGTTTGTTGTGTAGGTTGCCCAGCCAATTAAATTTTAAAGGATTGGAGAATCCGGCATCTGGAAAAAGCCCATTAATTAATTTTAGGACGTTTTCTTTGTTTTGGCCTAAAATTTATTAAGACATAATTGGTTCCTTGCTAGTGAGCTGGTTCAGCCTTTGGTCGTCACCCAGGGAACAATCTGTAAAACAAACTATAAGCCAATCACTTTTAATCCCGAAATCTTGGTTTTTTAATTATTCCCGTGGGTTTTCCACCAAAGAGAGATTGGAGCGGTTTAAAGGCCCGAAAGCCCGAGCTTGGGGTAGCAGTGTTCCCACAAATTTTCTTTGTTTAACCGGCAAGTTTCGGGGTTTTTGGAAAAGGGAAGGGACACCCTTCAACTTCATTCTTTATTATTTTTCACCAAGGGATTTCATTTTGACTACCATTAAACCGTTTTTATCATTATTTTTTAAATTAATTCCGTTTCCCTTTTCAGATTTCCCATTCTTCCAAGGGATTTTAAAATAATCACATTGGGGTCACCAAATTGACCATTAAAATTTCCCGTTTGGATCCAAGGGGTAAAATTTGCTAAAACGTCAGAAAAAAATGAGAATAGCACCACCATGGCTCGCCCCATTTAAACCGAATCTTGGTGATCCTAAAATCCCGGTAAGGAACGATTTAATTTAGAATGGTTCCCAAACCTTTTTTAACGAGAAAAAAGGGAAATCAAAGTTTGGTAATAACAAAAGAAGATAACACACCTAAATAATTTATAACCTTCTCTAAATACCGCTTTATTTGATATGTTTTTCCATGAAATTGAGGGGTTTGAACTGTTCATCAGGATAGCTTTCAAACAGCTAATACTATTACATTTAACAGCCCTTAAGGCCGTTTAAAAGAGGGGAAATTTTTCATTTAAAAATTTAATTTATTTTGGGCATAATTTTAATTAATTTTTTAAAACTTAATAAACTAAAAAAAAAAATAAAATTAAAAAATTTAACTTCATTCTTTCCATTTTTGCTTTTTAATTTCCCAATTCATTGATATGCAGAGATCTGCTTGGTGTTATCCCAGAGATCTGCTTGGTGTTTTCCCAGAGATCTGCTTGGTGTTTTCCCAGAGATCTGCTTGGTGTTATCCCAGAGATCTGCTTGGTGTTTTCCCAGAGATCTGCTTGGTGTTATCCCAGAGATCTGCTTGGTGTTTTCCCAGAGATCTGCTTGGTGTTTTCCCAGAGATCTGCTTGGTGTTATCCCAGAGATCTGCTTGGTGTTTTCCCAGAGATCTGCTTGGTGTTATCCCAGAGATCTGCTTGGTGTTATCCCAGAGATCTGCTTGGTGTTTTCCCAGAGATCTGCTTGGTGTTTTCCCAGAGATCTGCTTGGTGTTATCCCAGAGATCTGCTTGGTGTTTTCCCAGAGATCTGCTTGGTGTTATCCCAGAGATCTGCTTGGTGTTATCCCAGAGATCTGCTTGGTGTTTTCCCAGAGATCTGCTTGGTGTTATCCCAGATATCTGCTTGGTGTTTTCCCAGAGATCTGCTTGGTGTTATCCCAGAGATCTGCTTGGTGTTTTCCCAGAGATCTGCTTGGTGTTATCCCAGAGATCTGCTTGATGTTATCCCAGAGATCTGCTTGGTGTTATCCCAGAGATCTGCTTGATGTTATCCCAGAGATCTGCTTGGTGTTATCCCAGAGATCTGCTTGGTGTTATCCCAGAGATCTGCTTGGTGTTATCCCAGAGATCTGCTTGGTGTTATCCCAGAGATCTGCTTGATGTTATCCCAGAGATCTGCTTGGTGTTTTCGTTGATCGATTCTTTCATACTTGCGATTCCCCGTGAATGTTCTCCTACCATCTTCTCTAGAGCGTCGGAGTGATTATTAATGAGCCTCGAAAGCTCCCCGAGTTGCGAACGGATAGCAGATGTGTCACCACCCTCAGTTTTGCGTTGTTTAGCGGCAGGAGATTTGCAAGGGGTTTCTGGAAGAGAGGGAAGGAGACATTCCGAATTCAACGGATTCAGTGTCTTGACTCAAGTAATCGTGCATATTTTCAGCCAAGGGATCTTGGCAGGCTTGACTAGCCGATTCATTAACCGTTTGGATAGCATTAGCTGCGGTTTTAGGTCCATTCCGGTTCTTCCTTTTTTCAGATTTTCCCATTCTGGCAGCCAAAGCGATGCACAGTTAAGATTAATCTGGTCAAACTTCCAAGCATTCCCATATAAAATAAATCACTGAGTTTGCAGAGCTCGACCGATCAGAGCGCCATCTTGGACCTCCCCTCCGGCTCGTTTTGGATCCGAGGCAGGGGTGCAAACATTTGCATGAACACGCCTCCAGAGCAAGACATCGACGAATAGTCTTCTTCTCACCATAGGCTCCGCCCACTGGCGTTCAGTCTAACGGCTGACTCTTGACGGCTTCTTGAAGAAGGATCCCAGCGTAAGGAACGAGTGGAGAGTTTATTATAATGTTGTGTCGGAGCATGTTGTTTTGTAATCGAGGCACAGAGTCATGAAGAGAATCATCTGTTGAATGATGACGCGGAGACAGATCTGCATCACACACCGTGAGTAATGATTTCATAACGCTTCGTCTGGAAATGACCGGTTTATTCTGATCATGTTGATTAAACTCACATGCAATAGTGAGGGGCGTTGATACTGTTTCCTATGCAGGGACGGTAGCCAATCAGAACAGCGGCTGATTACTGATTAGCATTATAGGACACGCCCCTTAAAACAGGTCTTTTAGACAGAGGGTTGAAAATAATAATTTCCCCACATATTTATTTATTGTTTTGTGCATTTTTTTATTAAATTAATTCAATATTTATTAAAACATGATAAGTAAACCTCAAGGAATATATTAAAATAATTTTTATAAATGGCCCCTTTAATTGAACTCTACATTTCCATCTCCTGCTTCTTTTCTCTGTTCTTATTTCACACTATTTCGCCATTTTAGTTCCCTTTTGTTGCCATTTGACTACTGCATGGGCTAATACACAACTAAAAGCTATATTACATCATATAATCTGAATCCTGAATCTTGTTTGAAGTCTCTAAATCATCAGATCTGCTGCTTTCAGTCACTGTATTAATCTAATAGCTATGAATGATGCTATGAAATGAAACACAGAAATATAAAACAAAACTATATTGCATGTGCATAAATGTACAGAGAGGATTTATTGATGATCATAGAGATGTGAGGGGCGTGGCTCTGTTACGCGCCGTGGCTCCGCCCCTCACGCAGCCGCGCGCTCCCGCTCTCTCCGTGCTGCTGTCGGTCGTGTCTCTCTCGTGTGCGGCTATAAAAGCTCGGTTTCTCGGGATCATGTCTGTGTCACCGGACAAACGGAGAAAGATGGAGTCTGCGCTGGAGCAGATCAAGAAATACACGGTGGTCGTTGCAGACACGGGCGACTTTAACGGTAAACTCCTTATAGATATGAGCGTTATATTGAGTCCGTTTGTCTCTCAGGGAACTTCAGAGCTGTTTATAACTGACAGACGCGATCATAGACTGTTTACAGTAAACTCTCATCTTCTCTTTTCCTCGAAGAAGGACGTTATTTGGTTAATGATTGCTCAAGTTAACCCGCACTGAGGAACTGTTGCTACACTTCTGGTATGAAGGACGGTTATCTAGCTTAGTAACGTGTCGTGATGAGTTAACTAGGTCTGAGTAAAGCACGTGATCTCGGTAACTGGTTTAATTAAAGTTAATCTGTGTGAGGAAAGAAAACAATACTGTATGGAATCGTGCCGAGACCCGGAAGCGAAGAGTCATTGGATAGACGCGGCTCATCTCATGAATATTAAGCGGTCTACAGAATCCGTCTATCTGATTGGTCCAGAGGCAGATCTTAGTAGGTGGGCGGTTGTCACCCGACTAATCACTGAATGCTTTGCTTATTAATATTAATACGTGCATTGAGCTGAAGGACGTGCGTGGCTTAATTAATATTAATGATTTGGCTGATAACTTCTGATAGCAACACGGATTGAGAATGATGAAACCAGATCTCATTGAAAGTGATTAAAACATGAGAATAGTTCATCTTATAATAAATGTATTAGTTTCTAATTACACACAATGACCAACTCGATCACTAATATTGATGCAAAGCCTAATCGTGGCTTGCACATTAACTAGTGTGCAGATCTGAGTTTAGTTTCACACATTAACATGCAGACTTGTGTTAGTCAGAGATTGTAAGCTGCTCTTGTCTCTGTAAGTCTGTCCAGGACACAGAAATGAGCTTTGGATCAAATCCAGAATCCAGAATTTCTTGTTCTATGAATCAGACGGCTGTAATTTCATCAGATTGTATTGCCTCAGACTGTCTTGTGAAACACAGATCAGTGGTTTCAGTGTTTGTTTTACACAAGAAGCGCTGGATCAAACTCCTTCTGGGGCTTTCTGCATTGTCATGATGAGACGCTTGATCCTGAACGCTGAATATATACAGCTAGTGATCCGCTGACTAGTTCCTGAACACTGAATATATACAGCTAGTGATCCGCTGATTAGTTCCTGAACGCTGAATATATACAGCTAGTGATCCGCTGACTAGTTCCTGAACGCTGAATATATACAGCTAGTGATCCGCTGACTAGTTCCTGAACGCTGAATATATACAGTTAGTGATCCGCTGACTAGTTCCTGAACGCTGAATATATACAGCTAGTGATCCGCTGACTAGTTCCTGAACACTGAATATATAGAGCTAGTGATCCGCTGACTAGTTCCTGAACGCTGAATATATACAGCTAGTGATCCGCTGACTAGTTCCTGAACACTGAATATATACAGCTAGTGATCCGCTGACTAGTTACTGAACACTGAATATATACAGCTAGTGATCCGCTGACTAGTTCCTGAACGCTGAATATATACAGCTAGTGATCCGCTGACTAGTTCCTGAACACTGAATATATACAGCTAGTGATCCGCTGATTAGTTCCTGAACACTGAATATATATATATATATATATACAACTAGTGATCCGCTGACTAGTTCCTGAACGCTGAATATATACAGCTAGTGATCCGCTGACTAGTTCCTGAACACTGAATATATACAGCTAGTGATCCGCTGACTAGTTCCTGAACGCTGAATATATACAGCTAGTGATCCGCTGACTAGTTCCTGAACGCTGAATATATACAGCTAGTGATCCGCTGACTAGTTCCTGAACGCTGAATATATACAGCTAGTGATCCGCTGACTAGTTCCTGAACACTGAATATATACAGCTAGTGATCCGCTGACTAGTTCCTGAACACTGAATATATACAGCTAGTGATCCGCTGATTAGTTCCTGAACACTGAATATATACAACTAGTGATCCGCTGACTAGTTCCTGAATGCTGAATATATACAGCTAGTGATCCGCTGACTAGTTCCTGAACGCTGAATATATACAGCTAGTGATCCGCTGACTAGTTCCTGAACGCTGAATATATACAGCTAGTGATCCGCTGATTAGTTCCTGAACCTGAATAATATATACAGCTAGTGATCCGCTGATTAGTTCCTGAACGCTGAATATATACAGCTAGTGATCCGCTGACTAGTTCCTGAACGCTGAATATATACAGCTAGTGATCCGCTGACTAGTTCCTGAACGCTGAATATATACAGCTAGTGATCCGCTGACTAGTTCCTGAACCTGAATATATAAGCTAGTGATCCGCTGACTAGTTCCTAAACGCTGAATATATACAGCTAGTGATCCGCTGACTAGTTCCTGAACGCTGAATATATTACAGCTAGTGATCCGCTGACTAGTTCCTGAACCTGAATATTTACAGCTAGTGATCCGCTGACTAGTTCCTGAACGCTGAAATATATACAGCTAGTGATCCGCTGACTAGTTCCTGAACGCTGAATATTTACAGCTAGTGATCCGCTGACTAGTTCCTGAACCTGAATATATACAGCTAGTGATCCGTTGACTAGTTCCTGAACCTGAATATATACAGCTAGTGATCCGCTGACTAGTTCCTGAACGCTGAATATATACAGCTAGTGATCCGCTGACTAGTTCCTGAACCTGAAAATATATACAGCTAGTGATCCGCTGACTAGTTCCTGAACGCTGAATATATACAGCTAGTGATCCGGTGACTAGTTCCTGAACGCTGAATATATACAGCTAGTGATCCGCTGATTAGTTCCTGAACGCTGAATATATACAGCTAGTGATCCGCTGACTAGTTCCTGAACCTGAATATATACAGCTAGTGATCCGCTGACTAGTTCCTGAACGCTGAATATATACAGCTAGTGATCCGCTGATTAGTTCCTGAACCTGAATATATACAGCTAGTGATCCGCTGATTAGTTCCTGAACGCTGAATATATACAGCTAGTGATCCGCTGACTAGTTCCTGAACGCTGAATATATACAGCTAGTGATCCGCTGATTAGTTCCTGAACACTGAATATATACAGCTAGTGATCCGCTGATTAGTTCCTGAACCTGAATATATACAGCTAGTGATCCGCTGATTAGTTCCTGAACGCTGAATATATACAGCTAGTGATCCGCTGATTAGTTCCTGAACACTGAATATATACAGCTAGTGATCCGCTGATTAGTTCCTGAACACTGAATATATATATACAACTAGTGATCCGCTGACTAGTTCCTGAACCTGAATATATACAGCTAGTGATCCGCTGATTAGTTCCTGAACCTGAATATATACAGCTAGTGATCCGCTGATTAGTTCCTGAACCTGAATATATACAGCTAGTGATCCGCTGACTAGTTCCTGAACACTGAATATATACAGCTAGTGATCCGCTGATTAGTTCCTGAACGCTGAATATATACAGCTAGTGATCCGCTGACTAGTTCCTGAACGCTGAAAATATATACAGCTTGTGATCCCTGACTAGTTCCTGAACACTGAATATATACAGCTAGTGATCCGCTGACTAGTTCCTGAACGCTGAATATATATATACAGCTTGTGATCCGCTGACTAGTTCCTGAACGCTGAATATATACAGCTAGTGATCCGCTGATTAGTTCCTGAACACTGAATATATACAGCTAGTGATCCGCTGACTAGTTCCTGAACGCTGAAAATATATACAGCTAGTGATCCGCTGACTAGTTCCTGAACCTGAATATATACAGCTAGTGATCCGCTGATTAGTTCCTGAACACTGAATATATACAGCTAGTGATCCGCTGATTAGTTCCTGAACCTGAATATATACAGCTAGTGATCCGCTGATTAGTTCCTGAACACTGAATATATACAGCTAGTGATCCGCTGATTAGTTCCTGAACACTGAATATATACAGCTAGTGATTCCGCTGACTAGTTCCTGAACGCTGAATATATACAGCTAGTGATCCGCTGACTAGTTCCTGAACACTGAATATATACAGCTAGTGATCCGCTGATTAGTTCCTGAACCTGAATATATACAGCTAGTGATCCGCTGACTAGTTCCTGAACGCTGAAAATATATACAGCTAGTGATCCGCTGACTAGTTCCTGAACCTGAATATATACAGCTAGTGATCCGCTGATTAGTTCCTGAACACTGAATATATACAGCTAGTGATTCCGCTGATTAGTTCCTGAACACTGAATATATACAGCTAGTGATCCGCTGATTAGTTCCTGAACACTGAATATATACAGCTAGTGATCCGCTGATTAGTTCCTGAACACTGAATATATACAGCTAGTGATTCGCTGACTAGTTCCTGAACGCTGAATATATACAGCTAGTGATCCGCTGACTAGTTCCTGAACCTGAATATATACAGCTAGTGATTCCGCTGACTAGTTCCTGAACCTGAATATATACAGCTAGTGATTCGCTGACTAGTTCCTGAACCTGAATATATACAGCTAGTGATCCGCTGATTAGTTCCTGAACGCTGAATATATACAGCTAGTGATCCGCTGACTAGTTCCTGAACGCTGAATATATACAGCTAGTGATTCGCTGACTAGTTCCTGAACGCTGAATATATATATACAGCTAGTGATCCGCTGATTAGTTCCTGAACACTGAATATATATATATATATATATATATATACAACTAGTGATCCGCTGACTAGTTCCTGAACACTGAATATATACAGCTAGGGATCCGTTGACTAGTTCCTGAACGCTGAATATATACAGCTAGTGATCCGCTGACTAGTTCCTGAACGCTGAATATATACAGCTAGTGATCCGCTGATTAGTTCCTGAACACTGAATATATACAGCTAGTGATCCGCTGATTAGTTCCTGAACACTGAATATATACAGCTAGTGATCCGCTGATTAGTTCCTGAACGCTGAATATATATATACAGCTTGTGATCCGCTGACTAGTTACTGAACACTGAATATATACAGCTAGTGATCCGCTGAACACTGAATATATATACAGCTAGTGATCCGCTTACTAGTTCCTGAACGCTGAATATATACAGCTAGTGATCCGCTGACTAGTTACTGAACACTGAATATATACAGCTAGTGATCCGCTGAACACTGAATATATATACAGCTAGTGATCCGCTTACTAGTTACTGAACACTGAATATATACAGCTAGTGATCCGCTGAACACTGAATATATATACAGCTAGTGATCCGCTTACTAGTTACTGAACACTGAATATATACAGCTAGTGATCCGCTGAACACTGAATATATACAGCTAGTGATCCGCTGACTAGTTCCTGAACGCTGAATATATACAGCTGGTGTTATGAACGCTCGTACACTAGTGTATGTATTTTTTCAGCTGATGAATGATAAAAACAGCCAATAAGAATCCATGTGGCAGACAACAAATTGCTTCGTTTGGCATGTAAATATGTATCTGGTCTGCAGTTTTTCAATCACAGTGAATTATGTAAATACTGTTATTAATAGTGAACGGAAGGGAAAAAATATACACTTGAATTTTCATCAGTGCTGGTAGAAAAGAGGCTGACGGTTTTCTTTCCCTGATCTGAACATCCTTACTGAACATTACATTCTGAAATACCCTTTAGACGTCTTCTGAGGAACATTTCCATCACACTCGAGGTGTTGTTTACCTTCTTTTCACTATATCGCTCTATTATCCACAGCCATCGGCAGACTTTAGAACTGACGCAAGTAACAAACACGGCTCTGATGGACACATCATCTGTTTGTGACACAGAAGACCTCAAGAACACTTGAGACTGCACTTGCTGTAATTGTCCTTGTTTTCTCTTCTCCGCAGCTATTGAAGAGTACAAGCCTCAGGATGCCACCACCAATCCTTCTCTGATCCTGGCTGCGGCGAAGATGCCATCGTACCAGCAGCAGGTGGAGCAGGCCATCAAATACGGCATCGCTAACGGCGGGTGAGGACACGACACAGATGAGCTGTTAGAGAGTAGTGATGCACCGATAACGATTTCTTTATGGCTGATACCGATTTACAAAAAAATTTTTTTTTTATTAAGCAACAAACCAGAAAGAATGAAAGTATACATAAACAAGATGTTTATTTGGTATTTAACAGGCCAAACTGGCTTTTGGCTATTGAAAACAATAACTGTAACCGTGTGACATTAAAGGCAGTAATTACATTCAGTAGAAACATAGATGGTCCTGACATCAGCATTTAGCTCTTGTTTTTTAAATTGGGTTGAAACTACATAAAACTGGCTTTAAATGAGAAACATGAGAAATTAAAGACAACAACTGCATAGTTACAATCTAAACCACACGCATGCAACCGTCCAAACTAAGATGTTACTTAATCAGGGGCCTGTTTCATGAAACAAGTTTACCAAAGCCAGGTTTATTTCAGATAGTCTGACTTAGTCAGTTGATTTGCTTCAAAATAAGTCAGACTAACTGAAGTAAGCCTGGGTTATTTGGTAAACTTGTTTTATGAAACAGCATTCAGCATTTGTTTTTATTTTAAAATTTTGTGTAAAAAAAAAAGAAAAGAAAAAGGTCTTTACTTGTGAAACTAAATAAAGCCAAAGTAGGCTATATAAATAATGTTTAGTACAAAGCTGCTACAGCAGGTGCTTTTTAAATCAGATTAAGTCAATGTAATTTTAAGGTGAAATAAAAATAATCATCCTGCACAGAACTGACGTTTACTTCTGGCTTTTCAAAAGTGCATGCATATGCAAAAATAAGCATTTCACCAAGTGCTGTTCCCTTCTTGGTATCTGTTTTTCTGTGTTTGTTGTGCTTGTGCCGAATGTCTTCCACACAAATGATTACAATGTAGTGTGCACGCAGGAAAAATCGGCCGAAAAAGCCAAAAAACGTCCGGTTCCGATCTACGGCCGGTGCACCCCTATTAGAGAGCTCTCACAGGTGTAATGTGCATCTGTCTGTGCAGGAGCGAGGAGGAGCAGGTGACCAATGCCATGGACAAGCTGTTTGTGAACTTCGGTTTGGAGATCTTAAAGAAGGTTCCCGGCCGGGTCTCCACTGAAGTGGATGCGAGGTAAGAGTCATGATGTGCTCTAGTGATGCTAGTAATCTGTATCGAGTGATGAAACACAGGTGTATGCTGTGTGGAAGATCAAAACCTCACCCTTGCAGTATAACTCAACATATTTCAACAGGGCAACTTGTTATTAATATTATGACATGAGTAAACTACATAACCGATCCCTTGAGTGCAGCTGATGATGCTTTAAAGTGACCAGGGCTTGACATTAACGCTTGTCCGGGACAAGTAACGAGTCAATACCAAAAACATTAATAACTGCCTTTATTTATGATATAACCTTTGTTATAGTGGTGTGCGATATATTTCGTAATTGTTGTTTTGAGTATATTGCAAGAATCAAACGAAGCACAGCTAGTGCACGCATGCATTATGTAAAGTCTAGGTTAGACTAGCGCTCGTGAGTTCTTTCACTGCACGATTCGGTATTAAATGCATGAAGAATGATCAGAAAATTCAAGATATGGGGCAGAAAATTATATAGTTTCATATAGTTAAACAATATCATGCGAAGATCGAGCGCCTTTTTTTTTCTCCAAAAACCATCATGATTACAAATGTGATTTTATAACTGTTCAATAAACAGGGTTAACATTAAGAGACTTGTGTTTTAGACACAATATTGCTCTATTTCATCAACAGAAATAACTCCAAACACAGCTACAGCACTGTTTAGTGTCTCTGAGCAACATGACAGTGATTCGTTCCTGAATGAATCAATCGTTTAAATGATTCGGTTCAGTCACAATGATTCGGTTCATTCGCAGTGACTCACTTGTTAACAGTGACCTGCTGCCACCTGCTGGAGGTTTTAATTTCACTTTCAAAATATCTGTTCATTTTTTTAAATAATTTCAAATGTCAGTATTCAACGTTTTATGAATTAAAGCATTATTTATTAATTTGTAACAGCAGATTAAAGCATGTCATGTCCCTCAGAGCTGCATTAATCTATTCCACTTCAGATGCAGCTTCTGTTTCATTGCAAAGATTAATTGTTGATACTGATTTCATTTGTTTGGTAAAAGCCCAACCTTATTATACTAATTGACTGATTAAATTGAACTCGAATTAAAAATAAAATAAAAATTAAGTTTGAAAATTAATATAGAAGTATTATCATTTTATTTAATATTTTTAAAAGTTTAATATATAATTGTATTTGTAATTAATACTTTCTTTTTATTTTAAAATCTAAAAAGTATCACACTTTATAATATTTTTTCATTTTATTTAAAAAGAAAAATCTAACTAAATGTCTTATTTAACTACAATAAATAATTATATTTATAACTCAATTTAAAAATAAAATAATTCTCTCTCAGGGCTAGTAAATGACAAATGTACTTGTCTGAAGAACAACCACATGAGAATGCTTAATATCAAGCCCTGGTGACTCTTGAGTGATCAGATACGTGTTCTTCCTCGTTTCTTCATCCTAATGAGATGAGCCGAGGCCTTGTGTCTGCTGCTTTTCTTCTTTACGGTGTATATAGACTCTTTCACAGCCATTCCGGAAAATACACGGGTAATGTGTCCCGGGATGGTCTGATTTTGGTTCATTCACACTGACAGTGATTTTTCCGGAATCTGTGCGTGCGTTCACACACAACCCGTAAAGACACGTGACGTGTATAATGCGCCGCGCAGCATTTCACTAAACTGAACGATTTCAGCTTCAGCACAGATAGTGAGGAGCTCCCTGATCGCTGCTTCATTACAGTTTACACATGTTTCGTCGTGTGAACGTTGATCTGCCTTCAAAACACCCGGTAAAACAGTCGAGCGATAAAGTGCGTCATCACTACGACACACCCTTTACGGCATTGATCCGGCTTTTGTTCACACAGCGCTCGTTCCGGGACTGAACCCGGCAATGTTACTAGGTCCCCAACCCGGGATCAATCCCGGAATTAATCCCGGGACGTGTTTGTGTTCACACAGAAGCACTCCGGCAATTTTCTGGGACCAACGTGCAGTGTGGAAGGGGCTTATGATATGACTAGTTTTACTCAAATGAAATGGTAAAATGCTGGTTTTGATCAGTTTTGGAGATATTGTTGATGTATTTATGTCTTCATCGAGACGTCAGACGCTGGAATCACCGTGAGCGTCACGCGCGCTGTATAACTTATGTAAACAAAACCCTGAGACGCGCAGAACATGCAGGATTCATATTTAAATCGACTTTTGCGGCTTAATATTTGCAGATACTAGTCCATATCACCATTTGATTTGTGTAATGACCTACTTTTGATTAATTCATCCAAACTTTGACAAACTCTGTGACATTAAACTATAAATACAGTTATGACTGGATTCCGTGTGTGTTTTCTGCATCATAGAGCTCTATATGTGTGTGTGTGATTCCAGGCTGTCCTTTGATAAAGAGGCGATGGTGTCTCGCGCCCGGAGGCTCATCTCTCTCTACAAGGAGGCAGGGATCAGTAAGGACCGAATCCTCATCAAACTCTCCTCCACGTGGGAGGGCATTCAGGCCGGACGGTGAGTGTGTTCACCACAGATAAGATAATGTTCATACATCACACATCTTCAGGTGTTGCACCTCTCACGATGACCACAAACACGATGTGAACACATGCAGCTGTTATTAATAAACCTCTGCTGACGTCTGTGTTTGGCTCTTCATCAGAGAGTTGGAGGAGAAACACGGGATCCACTGCAACATGACTCTGCTGTTCTCGTTCGCTCAGGCCGTCGCGTGTGCCGAGGCTCACATCACCCTCATCTCACCCTTCGTGGGGCGGATCCTGGACTGGTACAAAGACAACACGGACCGCAAAAACTACGAGGCCCATGAGGATCCAGGCATGTTCGCTGATAACTGATCTTTTCTTTTTAGCTCCGAGAGAAACATTCATCTCGTATCTCTCGTCATCATACCTGCAAACTAGTTGCTTTTCGGCGAAATTCGCCGTTTTGAATCAAAATATGTAATTTATGTGATTCGTCTAGCACACATCCGCATGTAAACAAGCAGACAGATCCCCGTACAAGGGTCACATTCCGAACTGTCACCTTTTTTGACCTCTTGTGAGTTTGCAGGTGTGCTTCATGTGTGTTGTGAAGCATCTCGAGCAGGACAGATATCACACATTGTGTGCTCGGGTTCAAGGCAGCAGTCAATCTAACCTCTATACAGGCAAAAATATCAGCAAAGAGTTAGACGTGTACCTGATGGAAAAGTAGTGCACTGTCAGTCGTGGAGCAGCGGTGTCCAGTCCTGCAGAGTTCAGCTCCTCACAGCTGTCTGAAGACCTTGATTAGCTGATTCAGGGTTAATTAGGCTTGGAGCTGAACTCTCGGTGGTCTCCAGAAACCAGTTTGGACACCCCTGGCTCCGAAAACTGATGGATGCTAAAACATTTCTCCATATGGAGATTATTATACCATTTACTAATATATTAGTATATGCTTATTTTTCCCAGCTCTAGTTATAAGCGTTAACCCCAAGCGATTCTAACTCAATGGAGGGTCAGAAACACTGATCCGACTCGAGCGCACATGATGCTCGGAGTGAAGCACCAGACCATATCACGCTTGCACTGGTCAGTCAGCGTCTGTCTTGTGTCCCTGTCTTTCTCTCAGGGGTGCAGAGTGTCACCAAGATCTACAACTACTATAAGAAGTTCAACTACCGTACGGTGGTGATGGGCGCCTCCTTCAGGAACACGGGTGAAGTGAAGGCTCTGGCCGGCTGTGATCTGCTCACCATCTCCCCGGGGCTGCTGGGAGAGCTCAGCCAGGACCACAGCGTGGTGACGTGTTCCCTCACGCCGCAGGGAGGTGAGCGTCTCACACACGTCCCTCACGCTAAACCCTCCGGGTGACGTGATCTCATCAGACTGATCTCTCTTTCAGCGAAGGAGTGCGATCTGGAGCAGGTGCACCTGGATGAGAAGAGCTTCCGCTGGCTGCACAACGAGGACCGCATGGCCGTGGAGAAACTCTCGGATGGGATCCGCAAGTTTGCTGCAGACGCCGTCAAACTCGAGACCATGATCAAGGTGCAAAAACACGTTTTTCTTCATTTGAGAAATGAAATGTGAGCACACTGAGTGATTTAAAGCTCCTTGATGAGGCTCAGTAATGAAACTAGTATTATAGCACAATTAAACACATTGGGTTAGCCAATAAATCATATGTTGTCTTGTTTGCACTTTGTTTAGTGCGATGTTTTATTTATTTCTCCCTCTGTTTGTTTCAGGAGAGGATGTTTAATGTGAAGAACGGCCAGTAGTGAAGCAGACCGATGCATTCGAGGACCAAACCCTTCTCTCGCTCTGATTGGCTGCGGTCTGATCTGGGCAGAAGTTGACTGCAGTCTTAAGAAAGAATACAGTGTGCTGTGTTTATAAGCCATTCATTTTAACACAAAACAGATCCTTTGACTCTTAATGGAGTGCTCTGATTAAACTATAAATCCAGACTAACTCTCGCCAGACTTTGTGCTTTTACTGTAAAACCAATGGCTTTGAAGTTTACTGTAGCTTTAATAGATTGTAGCTCTATACACTTCTACAACATTGTGATGGAAGTGCATCAGTGTTGTCTATCCAGCCACACGTTCTGATGATGAGAAACGATTGATCTTGTGTCTCATTAAAATCCTCTTTTTCAGCACAAGTGCTTCAGTCTAACTGTTACGCTTTTTTTTCTTATTGTATTTGTTGGGTCTGTTGGCTTCCATCAGAGTATATGAATAGAAATCTACACTTGTTTTACTGTCTCGAGCACGTTTTTGAGTGAAATGCATTTTCTAGAGCTTAGTTGTGATTGTTCAGCAGTTTAAGCCCCAAAACACACCTCAGCCAATCATAATAATAATCAAAGACCAGGGGCCCGTTTCAGAAAGGAGGTTAAGTGAAAACTCTGAGTATGTTAACCCTGAAATGAGGGAAACTCTGGGTTTTCAGTTTCAAAATGGGAGGTTTGTCAAACCCAGGAAAGCAGGGTAAGTCAAGCCGTTTCAGAAAGAGAGGTAACTTATACTCAGAGTCAGTTACCGTGGTAACTTATGCTGTGAACCTAACCTGGTCGGGAGCAGGTTTTCTTCAGTAAACCCAGAGTTTCTTTCCGTCTCCTCCTTTTTAAAGTGTAAGCGATGTTTTAATACCTCATTCATTCATTCACGCTTCAAAATTGCTTTTCTTAATGAGTATTTTTATCTTATTTCAAGTACAAAGATTTAAAAATTCTTAAGTTAAGATCCATTTTCTATAGATAAAAAAATATCTAGATATTTAGTCTTGTTAAAATATAAAAGTGTTCTCCATAGGGTAAGAAAAATAATCTTAATGCAAACGAAAAAAGAATGGGCTATTTTTAATTTATTACCACATTGCGAGATAATTTGCTAATTAAAATAAAAAATCACTTAAATTAGTTTTTTTTCCTTCATGGAAACAAGACTAAATACTGTATATTATTTATTTTATTATATTTTTTTTACAGCGTATTCATGTGCATATTTATTTGAGCGGTCCTATTTTAAATGGTAGTTTTCTTCAAAACTTCGGAGATGCAGAGCACAATATAAGTCCTGTATGCAGATGTTAAGGAAAGTGTGCATCGCTCTCACGCTCTTTCTGAGAATTTTTTCCTGGGCACAAATCCATCAAAGAAGAGTATCACAGGACTGTAGGTCAGTGGTGTATAAATCGGTTTATATGAGGCTAATCTGATAAATGACGTTCACTTGATAACATCTTTCTGTGACGTCTGGAAGTAACCCAATAATCAGAATGTCCTTCAGGATCTCCAGTGTGGTTGGATGAATTGATGACAAGCATATCTCCACCATCGCATCTTCTGAAAATGAAACTGATTACTGTATGGAATGGAAGGATTCCAGATGGAGGGGTAGTACGAGCCGTAACCACCACCACAGCTGTTAAATAA
This sequence comes from Aspiorhynchus laticeps, assembly GCA_023376895.1. NCBI lineage: Eukaryota > Metazoa > Chordata > Actinopteri > Cypriniformes > Cyprinidae > Aspiorhynchus > Aspiorhynchus laticeps. Next base: position 125,559 of record JALXFT010003522.1, read on the forward strand.
ACTAATTATTCACAATTTTTTGGTCATCTTTATTTCCTAATACAAAAGCAAAAGTTATTATTTTTATTTTTGGATTTGAGAAATCTTCCAGTACTTGAGCATCTCCTCTTCATCTGTCAGTGCTGCTGCAGCTCTGCCTTCTTGCTGTCTACAAGTCAGTAGTTAATTGTATTACTCTAATTAAGAAATGTAACAGGTTGGATTAGAGCATATTTAATTATGTGAAACGAGTGTTAGACTATGTGGAAAAAGCTGCAGCGCATTGAAATAGACATGATATTTAATGTCATAAGTTTGTAAAGTGATTTAGCCCACACCCATGAACCTTTCATGTTTAAAGCTTTACCTTGATTGAATTGTGTTTTCAGACTTCATTTTTAGCTGCTGCCACGTTATTGTTTCTTCTTTCTGTCTTTTTCCTTTTTTTCTTTTTTTTTGTGGCCATCGGATACCATTAAAATTAATATTATTTCAATAATTTACAGTTTTCACCTCTGATATTATAACAGTTATTGACAGTTATTAATAAGGTTAAAGTTACGCATTGTCGGAAGTATGGTGCTGACGTGTTTTTGGCGGGAGCTGTTGCCATGGTGAATCGTAATTTCGGAGCTCCACTGATCATGACTTTTCATAGTCATGGTGCACGCGCCAAACTCAGAGTCAACCTACTTAGAGTTGAGTAAACTAACACAATTCAGCCGTTCTGAACCCGAAAACTCTGAGTTCCCATCTCAGAGTAACTCAACTCTGAGTTCAAGATTAAACTCCGAGTTGGTTGAACCTCCTTACTGAAACGGGCCCCAGATGTGTTGTGTATTAGACCATAGGAAGACTTATAGATCGTATTCCTTCACCTTTGGCCTTGAAATTGCAATAGTTTTTAATACTATTATATTTACAAGGCTTGACCGTGTAAGATATGTTTGTGTATATTAGTGCTGTGCGCTATTAAAGAAAAATGTGATACCTTGTTAAATAATACGATATTGCTTTAAGTGTGTGAAATAAATTTAACTTGTATTTAAAAGCTAAATTATATAACCAATGTATGTGTTTCACATCCTTAATTGGAAAATCATCACAACTTCTGAATGCGACCAGCAGTGTTTTAGCATTACATAAAAAGAAATGTCACAAATCTAAAATAACAGTGCTTTAACTTTCAGGCAGGCTTACATTAGATATATTTAACAGAAGCGTTCAACTAAGAAACGATACAGAAACTGAATAATCAAATGTAAAACTAAAACACTGCATAGTCTTCACATTAATATACACTGATTGATGATAAAGTAAACAAATATTATTTGCTCAGCTTGTCAGTGAAGAACAGGGGCCTGTTTCATAAAACTAGTTTACCAAATAAGCCAGGCTTATTTCAGTAATTCTGACTTATATTCACTTGATTTGGTTTCAGAAAGCAAAATTACCAGCTCAAGCTCAGTCACTGCATGTGGCAACTTATGCTGAGAAACTAAGTATACAGAAAATACACCGCAAATAAGCAAATAAATGAAAAATAGGCTACAACCAACTGTATTTAATGTGTTGTGCCCAAAATGTAGGCTAAATGAGATTTTAACACAGTTGCTACTTGTGCATTCAGTTGATCGGTAGTTTCTATCCATGCAGCCTTTCTCTATGAATTTATGACAGCTGGACCTTTTATGGTTATTAGAACATTAAAACATTACAATCTAAAATGGCTCTTTAAAGCATTAAAAACACTAAATCAAAAGTTAAAAATCACTGAATTAAAAATTAAAATAAATAATAGAAATCAGACTACATTTTAACTGTTACGTCCTGAGACGCATTTTATTTTTGATTGTTTTATGTGTTTTGTGGTGTGCTTGCTTTTGTTATTGTGTTTCTCTTTTCTTTCTCATGTCTACTGCTGTCATCGTCGTGGAGGTGATTGGATACACCTGTTGCTGATTTGCTACCCATTCAATTCAGCTCTACTGATTGGCTGCACTCAGGAGGAAGCCAGCATATAAAGCCAGCACTGTCTCAGAGCAAACTGAGAGGGATGCAGATTGTAACCTGTCACATGGACGTCTGTTCTCTGGCTCCAGATTACTTTATTATGTTTGTTACTATTGAGTGCTAACCATTGGTGCTAATGTGGATTTAGTTGGAGACTTGTAAATTTGTTTAGAGTTTAAGAGTTTTTGTAAGGAAACTTGTAGGGAGGTGGGTGCCTTCTTCTTTAATTGCTTTTCTCCTGGTTATCTGGGTAGTCAAGGAGATGGGGAAGTTCAATTTATTTATTTGTTTTTGGTTTATGTATAGGTAAGTTATGGTTAAAACAGAGTTAGAAATCTTTTTGTTTGTTATGTTGGCCTTTGCCCCCTCCTGAAGCTTCTGTTTCCTTTTATCTTTTTTTATGATTTAATAAAGTAATTTAAATAAGTTTTGTTTGGAGGTGTGTTATTGGGGCTGGAGATAAGAGGTCCCTGTGCTTTCTCTCTCCAAAATTTGTTACTGCTATGCCCATTACCTCTAGACTACAAGAGGGCTGGCACGTAACAACTGATAAAAGGAACACGCATTTAACTCATTTGAGCTATTGTGGCTGTATTAGCAAAGCTTACCTTTGATTTACAGTTACTGCTATCATAAAAAATACTTATATGTGGGATTAAAATTGTATGTGTCTCATTTAATGTCCATCAACAAATATTTTAGCAGAATGTATATTTTATTCTGAATTCTTGCGCTATTATTCTATTCTGCTCCGTCTGTGTAGTGCATGTAAGCCTCGTTCACTCCTGACAGAAAAATGGATATATTTGCATGACTTTCTAACATTTACAGATGAAAACTGTACCTGTGACATCAGTTATGCACTGAGGAAAACACGACGTCTCAAATGCATTAAGCAGCACAAATATTTGCTGTTTGTTATGGTGGATCGATTTGATCCATGATCGACATTAAGGGCTGCTTAAGAATAAGCTGCACATCATATTATCCTGACTCACTGAACCTGGATCGAATTAGTGAGATGGCGTGAATTTAAATCGTCGTTTATGAAACCGCTTTAGTCCCGATTGATTTGTTAGGTTATTTCAAGTCAGGTTTTGGACTTTAATCCCTGCTTTTCTTAGTATCTTTTATGAAACATCGGCCTGATCTGTGATGAGTAGTAAATACGGCTTCATCTGAAGGCTAGAGGGCGCTCTCGAGCTGAAACCAATCACTGCAGCTGAATACACAGATTGAACTGCTTTTATTGATTCAATGTGACTAGTAAACACGACTATGACGATTTATCGGAGTTCTTATAACTTTCATTATACTAAAGCATATTTATAATGCAATGCTAATTGATATATCCTTTGTCATTGCATAATAGAATAGTATGAAATAATACGTTGTGTGCAGGGCCGTACCCACCATTGAGGTCCGGACCTCGGTATTTTTCCAATAACAGAAGTTGTAAAATACGTACCTCATATTAATTCTGCTTTGGTGCTGCAAGGATAAAAAGCCAAGATAACAGATCATCTCATCTGAGATGCCTCAGCAGTAGGGGTATGCGATATGTATCGTCTGCGATAATATCGTAATTGTTGTTTTAACGATGTGCGATTTGACATTATCGAGTATTTTGCAAAAACCATTCAAAACATCGCTACAGAGCGCACGCTTACATTACGTGAAGTCTAGACTAGTGAGTGCGCATTTACAGTGTGTTCTTTCTCTGCATGATTCAGTATTAAAATACATTTAGAATGATCACAAATTCAAGACATGGGGCAGAAAATGTATATATTTATATCACTTCAAGTTCATATAGTTAATCAATTTCGCACGAAGAGTGCCGTTTTTCTCCAGAAATTACCATAATTACAAATGTGATATTGATTTTTTACAATAGCTCAATAAAAAAAAAGGTAATTAAGAGACCTGCGTTTTAGACGCCATATTGCTTGTTTTTGCTCTCTTTCACCAACACAAATAACTCCAAACACAGCTACAGCACTGTTTAGTGTCTCTGAGCATCATGACAGTGATTCGTTCCTGAATGAATCAATCGTTTAAATGATTCGGTTCAATCGCAATGACTCACTTGTTAACAGTGACTTACTGCCACCTGCTGGCGATTTTAATTTCACATTTCATGTTTTTCATGTTTTAAATAATTTCAAATATCAGTATTTAACGTTTTTTGTTTAATATATCAAAATATTATATTCATTTGTAATTGCAGTTAAATGCATTCATGTCTTGCATTAAACTGTGTAAATACATCTAAACACCTCGTCAGATGCATCTTCTTTGTTGATTTAATTTGTTTGGTAACAGCCCAAAGGTCTTATTATTCTAATTCACTGATTTAATGTAAGAATTTGACTCAAAAGATAATGGACACTTTTAGAAAAAATGGCTTTATAAAGGTAAAAATGCCCCAAAAAATTTAAAAAAATCAGTTTAAACTTATTGAAAAAGATTAATTTCTATCAGTGTGAATTAAAAAAATATATAATAATAATATTCATGTTTAATCATTTTAGACACGTGATTTTACTGAAGGCTACCATGATAATTATAACTGAGTTTATTAAATTCATAAACATAAACAAAATATATCTTCTCAATTTCCAGATTGTAGCATGGATCATTCATATATGATACTAATGTTTAAGAATCTCTTATCTTGAAAAATAATTTATGCTACTGCCCACTGACTTGGTTTTAAACCCATATCATTATCCAATTTATGAGCCTTAAAACATCTTAAAATGCACACATGTAAGTCAGGAAAATCCAAATTTTCTCGGGGGAGCATGCCTCCGAACCCCCTACAAATCTCCATTTTGGGACCTCGGTATTTATAAAAGCCTGCGTACGACCCTGGTTGTGTGCCTTATTCTGTGTAAGAAGCCACATCATCTCACAGAAGAATTTTATTTCAAACACTCAACTGACGTTATGAAGTGAGTTTGGGGTAAAAAAAAATTCAAATGCATGTTATAAGCGACTCAAACTTGCAGTTCTTTCAGATGGAGCATTTACTACTGCTTGTGTGTGCACTTCAGACAGCACCAGACCGCTGTTTTCTGCAACTTAGTGCACTTATAAGTCGCTAGATATGTCGACCTAAAACATAACTTTTCATAACGTTTAGAAGTAGCCTGTTATTAAAATATTTCAGATGTTGCATGCTATTGCGGTATGCATATTTGCGATATTTCGATAATTTCGATATATTGTGCAGCCCTAGTGTATATGTATTTCTAGCTCATTGCTTGTGTGCTAATAAGTCCTTTTTGTATTCTTTTTATTTAGGGCTTTCAAAATGAACACGTTATTGGGTTTATTATTACTTTAAGTTTAAATCTGCAGTCTGTAAGTTATGCCTCTTTGTGTCCATCTCTGTAACCTGAGGAACTATCTTCATCACGTGGGTTGTGTGGCATGGCTTCAGAGGATTAGTCTAATGTGTGTGTTATGTGTGTGGTTACGTGTAGACAGTCTAATCTCTAATTGTCATACAGTTCGAATTTCATCTAAAGAAATTATTTTAACCCAAAAAGCAAGTTATTCTTCTTTAGGACTGGTTCTCTTTAAAATGCACACTGTGTTATTACACCCAGGCGATCTGTAATCAGATGCACATTAAAACTGGAATATAATCTAATTTCAGTCACTCGGGTTTCATAAACACTATCCTCCATCAAAATGATAGGTTTAATTATTCCAGCTGCTGTTATAAACGGCTATAAACCCGGGGTGTTAATCTCAGTTATAGCTACTATCCGGGAAACATCTCTGTTTTCAGACGTGACGTAATGACGCGGTTCCACTCAAATAAGAAAACATAAGCTTACTGTTGTGAGTCGGGTCAAGGTAATGAGATCATTCTGAACCCTGGCTGGTCATGTACTTGCTCAAATTGATTTTCGGATAATTTAAGCAAACAAGTTAGGGCTGCAGCTTTAACATGTTAAAAATATGAAATGCAGTATTCATTTATTTTTCCTGGCGTTACAATAGACTATATGATGAGCACCGTGGCCAACTCTCTCGAGACATAAGCAACCGCAGCTTCAAAAACAAGCCAAATGAGCCTGCAACTTATTAAACTGAAACCACTCTTTTATTTGAAAAGCACAAACCTCATCAAACTGCAGTAAAGTGTGAGGCACTCTTCACTGATCTCAGATCAGCTCTGAGCAGAACAGCATTGAAGAAGAAAAACACAACAGCATTAAAGGTTAGTTCACCCCAAAATGAAAATTGTCATTAATAATAAAATAATTATTTGAACCATATGTATCTAGTGTTAGTATTAGTATGATTTTTTTTTTATTATAGCCTGTGATAATTAATACATTACAAACACATTGTAAAAATGAAAGGTCTCCTCTCATTCTCTGTACATCTCTAACATCTCCGGGCTCGGGACAGAGTCTTCTTAGGCCTGAGTGAATACACAATATGCTACTGAGAGACTTCTGGCTCATTCTGATCCACAGTTTAGATTTCACATGGTTCATTTGAGAAAAAACCCTTTCGACGTCAGCATTTCTCAAAGTCATTGCAAGAAGAGACCAGATGTTTAAACACTGCTCCCCGCTGCTGTCCTTGTAGTCCAGAACTGTTCTGCTTGATGGTCATCTTTGGTTTTCCTCTCCTGGAAGATGATCGGCTGATACTGTGCATCCAGGGCCCACAGATCACCGGTGTACATGTTCAGCATGGATGGCTATCTGTGGTTTGTTCTGTGATACAATCACTGATGGGCTGAATGATGTCATGGATTTCCAGGTATTAATATTTGCTTGGAGCCTATTCTGCACCTGCTTTGCTGCTTCCAGAAGCAATATTTGTTTTGACGGTGCTGTCAAGCTTTGCTTCACCAAGAGCAATAGAGAACTAACTGGCAGATGATTGGCTGTCATTCACATTGACTTCAAGGAGTCTGGA
>JALXFT010003522.1:140000-180001 GCA_023376895.1 Aspiorhynchus laticeps
ACATGTAGTTGACATGTAGTTACAAACTTACTTATAGTTAGTAGAATGGGTAACACTTTAGAATACTGTTCCATCATTAATGAATAACTACACAAGAACACATGAGTAACACAATATTAACACTCTAGTAACTACTAGTAACTAACAAGAAACTCTGATTAATGAATTAGTAAGTAATAGTGCTTAGTCGAATGTGCTAGTTCACTATTAGCTAATCAGTAACTACTATTTTTTCTCATACCTCCCTAATAACTACTAATAACTACTGTATACAGGTTCATAATTAATATGAATAATACATAATGTATAATTAATTCTAAAGTGAAGATCATGGTAACCCACTAGTAATGACTCAATTATTACCAAATTCTTCTGAAGGAATTATTAATTATTTGGATCAGTTTCTAAAGTGAAGATCATTATAACTCCCCAATATTACTGAAGTCATTGTAAACTTTTGAGGTTTTTGTAAGGTTTTGGTTAATAATTCATTTTGCTAGATTTGGTAACATTTGAGTCATTACTAGTGGATTACCATGATCTTCAATTTAGAATTAATTATACATTATGCATAATTCACGTTAATTATGCACCTGTATACAGTAGTTCTTAGTAGTTCTCCAGGATATATTAAAACAATAGTAGTTATTGATTAGCTAATAGTGAACTACCAGTTTCAACTGAGCGCTATTACTTACTAAATCAATAATCATAGTTTCTTGTTAGGTAATAGTTGTTACTACAATGTTAATAGTGCATTAGTGACTTGTGTAGTTATTCATTAACAAAGGATCAGTGCCCGGTTGCATAAAGCACCTTAAGTTTTTCCCTTAAGTATGACAGTTAAGGGGCTTTATGCAACACTTAATGGGCTTTAAGAGATACTTAAGAGAAATTCTAAGGGTTTATGACGTTTCACCTAAAGAAACCCTTAAGTGTCATTTAAGGGATATTTTATGCAACGCCCTTAATTGTAAGGGAAACTTAAGGGCGATCTTAAGGGAAAATTACACTTAAGGTGCTTTATGCAGCCGGGCACTGTATTCTACAGTGTTACCGTAGAATGTCTAAAGTGGATTATCGAAATATAGTGTAACTGAATATATTACTGTCAGCAGAAGGAAATGTGAAGGATATGTTCTGTTTGTCTTGGTCTGGATCAGGCCGGTGGATGTGATGAAGCTGGATCTGAGCATCAGTGTTTGGGTTCTGGCCGTCGGTTTGCTGCCGTTGGTCCGAATCACCGCCGGATCTATTTTAGGCGCAGCTGTTAACATTGAGCTGCTTGATCAGGACAGATCCCAGCCGGTGAGACCATCACAATATTGCTTTCTCTGTTCCATACATTAAGAAACATCTTTTCCCATGTTTCAGGCCTCATTTATGTCCTCTCTTTATCGTCTATAATAATATAGTGATTGTTTTAATGACATGAGCATGTTACACACTTTAAAAGCACTGTGTGATGAAGCCTATGAGAAATCAATTACCCAAGAATTCAAGATATTCTCATGGGTGTCTTAATTTATATCATATGATATACTTAAACAATATCACATGAGCAAGAGTGAACAATTGCAAACGTGATATTGATTTTATACAACAGTCAAATGAGTAGGAAGTCACAAAATATTGTCTCAAAGCGACACAACAGTGTTTCATAACTACATGAATCTGTGTTTTGAACAAATAAATGTTGTTTGGACACAAATAAATTTTTTCATTCCTGAACGAATCAGAACAAATGGGTTGCATTAATGACTTATTCATTACAATATTGAGTACCACAACAATTTAAAAACATCATTTTATATTTTATTATTCACATCTTTAGATGCAGCTTCTGTACGTCACGGTGCTTATGAAGAAGGAGATAGTTGAGGCTCAAACTATTTGCAAAATATACTTTATTAAAACAAAGACATATATGTGTCCATGCAGCACAAAAGCAGTCATAAGTAACACAGGTATATTTGTAGCAATAGACAACAATACATTGCATGGGTCAAAATTATACATTTTACTTTTATGCCAAAAATCATTAGGATATTAAGTAAAGATCATGTTCCATGAAGATATTTTGTAAATTTCTTACTGTAAATATTTAAAAACGTAATTTTTGTTTAGTAATATGCATTGCTAAGAACTTAATTTGAACAACTTTAAAGATGATTTTCTCACTATTTTGATTTTTTTGCACCCTCAGATTCCAGATTTTCAAATAGTTGTATCTTAGCCAAATATTGTCCTATCATAACAAACCATACATCAATGGAAAGATTATTTATTCTGCTTTCAGATGATGCATAAATCTCAATTTTGAAAAATGTACCCTTATGGCTGGTTTTGTTGTCCAGGGTTTTTGTTGTATATTTATAAACAAGAACAGACAAAGAACTGAACTATAACAGGCTAAACGAGGGATAAAGAGCCACAGGCAGGGCTTTATAGTGTTAAACTCTGGCGTCTCTGTGCTGCAGGTCAGGGCTCATTACAGTGCGGTGTCCAGTCTGCCCTGTCCAGCCCTGGATGAGCTGTGTAACGGAGCAGACTGTATTCAGCTCAGCTCCTCTCCTCTGACAGGAGCTTTACCTTCACCCGGCTGGTGCCTTCATCAGTGGCAGAAGAACATCCCTAAACACCACACGACTGCTCTTCAGCTCAGGTGAGAGATCACACACTCCGTCCGAGTCCATCACCTGCGGAGCGACTCAAATCTCACACTGTGTTCACTCCCTTCAGATCCGACAGAGCCGTGCCACTGCATTCACGAGCGGATCTGTCTGTCAGAGCCGACACTAACCGTGTTAACCAGCCTCCGTATGTGGCTCTTCCTCCTCCAGTCAGGTGAATAGTGCTTCAGACGTCCACAAATACTGACAGAGAACATACTGTATGTCTGAAACCTGTGTCTCTTGTTAGGTTACAAGCTGCGTGTCCTCAGGAAATCCCGGTGAATGTGATGGATCTGGATGGAGACGAGATTCGCTGCCGTTATAAGAAGACTGAACTTGGTGAATTTCTGCAGCTTAATGAAGTCAGCCCTCTTTACTCTACCTATATTTGCATTTCCCTGTTGAAAGAAACAGCATATGCTGGTTAGGTATGTTTTGAAGCATGGCTGCTGGTTTGAACTGGTTTAAGATGGTCATGTGCTGATCATGTGCTGGTCCTAAGCAACTAGCTCCTGCTCAGGACCATCTTAGTACCAGCACATGACCATCTTAAACCAGCTCATGACCAGCACTCGACCAGCTTAAACCAGCTCATGACCAGCACTCGACCTGCTTAAACCAGCTCATGACCCGCACTCGACCTGCTTAAACCAGCTCATGACCAGCACTCGACCATCTTAAACCAGCTCATGACCAGCACTCGACCAGCTTAAACCAGCTCGTGACCAGCACTCGACCATCTTAAACCAGCTCGTGACCAGCACTCGACCAGCTTAAACCAGCTCGTGACCAGCACTCGACCAGCTTAAACCAGCTCACGACCAGCACTCGACCAGCTTAAACCAGCTCACGACCAGCACTCGACCAGCTTAAACCAGCTCACGACCAGCACTCGACCAGCTTAAACCAGCTCACGACCAGCACTCGACCAGCTTAAACCAGCTCACGACCAGCACTCGACCAGCTTAAACCAGCTCATGACCAGCACTCGACCAGCTTAAACCAGCTCGTGACCAGCACTCGACCTGCTTAAACCAGCTCATGACCCGCACTCGACCTGCTTAAACCAGCTCGTGACCAGCACTCGACCATCTTAAACCAGCTCCTGACCAGCACTCGACCAGCTTAAACCAGCTCGTGACCAGCACTCGACCATCTTAAACCAGCTCCTGACCAGCACTCGACCAGCTTAAACCAGCTCGTGACCAGCACTCGACCAGCTTAAACCAGCTCACGACCAGCACTCGACCAGCTTAAACCAGCTCGCGACCAGCACTCGACCAGCTTAAACCAGCTCATGACCAGCACTCGACCAGCTTAACCCAGCTCATGACCAGCACTCGACCAGCTTAAACCAGCTCATGACCAGCACTCGACCAGCTTAAACCAGCTCATGACCAGCACTCGACCAGCTTAAACTAGCTCATGACCAGTACTCGACCTGCTTAAACCATCTCATGACCAGCTTAAACCAGCTCACAACCAGCACTCGACTAATTTAAACCAGCTCACAACCAGCACTCGACTAGCTTAAACCAGCTCACGACCAGCACTCGACCTGCTTAAACCATCTCATGACCAGCTTAAACCAGCTGACAACCAGCACTCGACTAGCTTAAACCAGCTCACGACCAGCGCTCGACCTGCTTAAACCATCTCATGACCAGCTTAAACCAGCTCACAACCAGCACTCGACCAGCTTAAACTAGCTCATGACCAGCTTAAACCAGCTCACAACCAGCACTCGACTAGCTTAAACCAGCTCACGACCAGCGCTCGACCAGCTTAAACCAGCTCAAACCAGCAGCCACGCTTCAAAACATATCTAACCAGCATATGCTGTTTTTTTCAACAGGATTGTTTCAATCAAACAGTAACATATTTTTTTTCAGTACATTCAGTATTTAATATTATGTTGTTTCTTCCAAAACTGCTTGTGTTTAACCCTGAAAGGAGACGTGTACACTGCGTTATGAAGGTGGAGCGCCTTTGGGTCAGTATTCAGTTCTGATCATGGTGGAGGATTTTCCTTCATCTGACCGCGAGTCGGAGTCGTTCTCTACTGTACCTGTGTATCTCATAATAACAGGTCAGCATTTCATCTCAATATTCACCATCAACTTATCTCTTGTTTGAAGCTGTAAAAATAAACAGTCAACAATATAACTACTGAAAAATCTGCTAACTACATCAAATATACTCTCTATCAGTCATATATTTCATAATAGTTAGTAACAGTAACATTTAGTAACAAAGGTATGAAATAATTCCGGTGCTTCTATAACTCAACTGAAATATTGGAATTATGTATGTTCAAATAAATCAAATCAAAATTATTATTTTAGAATATTTTCTCTCAAGATTCTCTCAAAAAACTTCATCCAGCAGAACTGAAGATGTTCTTATGTTTGCTGGAGCCATAACATCACAGTTTCTCTCGATTGCTGACACACTATATATGATTAATTTGACAGTTTCCCAAACATTCATTCAGTTCTCAAAACAAAGACACGATTACCTCAAGTGTCACAATATGAACTCAAAGAGCAAGCATTCAAGTAAGTAACAGAACTGATAACAGTCAGAATCTCAGGATCATATAAGGCAGATATGTGCTCAGGAAAATGCATTAAATGTCATTAATAAACACTGTAATGCAATCTGGCAGAGGATGCTGAATTTAACAATTGACATTATACTGTATTGTGTTGCATGATGAGTTAATATTCAATTTGTTTATATTTGAACTTATCTTTTCTAGTGTTTTTTATCTACTGTAAAATATTTTACATTAGTATAATATAAATAAACCTTAAAGCTTATTGTTGAATTTCACTGTATCTGCACTCCTGTATTTATGTTATGCTGTAATAGACACCGTCTTGCAAAATGATTGCTGATTTCCAAAAGGAGGTGTTTGTAACAGTGTTTTGAATGGATCTCACTAGTGTTCACTAGGTAGTGAAGCAGTCTGTGTATTTGTAGGTTTTGTGTGTCACATGAGACTAAATATAAGACTAAATGCATAAATGTAAATGTACACATGAATAAGATAGGACTGTGCCATGCATTGTAGGCAGTTTTTCACTGTGAAATGTTGTGTAATTGCAGTTGAAAGCGGAGCCGGCTGCTCAGTCATGCCGGAGTTCACAGGCGTCAGTCCAGCAGGAGGCGCTGTAATCCACGTTCTGCCCTTCGAAGAGGTCCAGGTCAACATTACAGTGGACTCAAGAGTACAGAGGTTAGCTGACAGCACAGAACAGTTATATTTGAGTTTTGTACTGTTTCATGTTCAGATTAAGGTCATCAAATTACATTTTTCCTCTAGAAATGAATGCCATGTTAATTTATGATGCTTCAGTTCACCCAGATGTTCAACAGCTGTTACTGCTGAACACAAAAAAGACATTTTGAAGAAGATTGGGACATAACCTAGAGGAATTGTCAGGGTCTTATCCGTCCTCGACCTGATCTGAACCAAATTACTTAACTTCAGTGCTCAGTAAACTCAGTGTGCATGAATTAATTCTTAATTACTTTTACTCAGATCAGTTCAATAAACACATTGGTGCACTGAAGTGTGTAGCTGTTATTATTTCAGTTCAGTTTGGTTATATGCTCTTGTCATTAGTAGAAGGGAATCAATCATCTAAACTCTCACATCATTCACATACTGTGACCCCAAAAACACAAGCACTGTAATACTTCAAGTTAAATCATTTTGTCAGTATATCAGTGTAAATCCCTGGTCATTTCTCAATGCAGTGTGTCTGAAATGGCTGTGACCGGTCCGCCGGGTCTCTTCGTATCACCAATGGAAATAGGCCAGAGTTTCCAGAGCTCGGTCACGCTGTCCTGGGTCCGAGGTCCGAATCAGTTCGCCCATCTGCTGTCCGTTTGTTTCGCTGCTAATACTCAGAGGTAGACAGCAATCAACTCCAATTCTTCATGAAGCAAATTCACAACTGACAGCTCAGTTAAACTCTTTAATGTTTGTTTCACAGCCTGCAGTCTAGCGTCAGGTGTATATGGCTTCAACAGAGTAAGATTGTTTTACTCATTTTCTGTGTTTTCCTGCTAGTGTTTAAAAAACTGGTGATGGGAGATCAAATAGTCTTTATTTCATGTAGTTTCACTCTCTTTCAGCGCAAACAGACCCTTTGCCGCCTGGAACAGGTAATAATTCATTAGTTGTAAATCATTAAAGCTTAGTATTACACTTCCGCAATTGTTTTCATCCTGTATTAATGTGCAGATACTGTAAGCCTCAGATGTTGTAGTACACTGATAAAAAATGAAGTAAATACTACATAAAAACAAATGCAATTTCTACATTAAATAATTTAGTTCAGGCAAGAATTAAAAAATTAAAGTAAATTCTGTATTAGTACTCAATTTAAGCTTGTAGAATTTAAAGTTTGAACTTATAAGTATATTTTACTTGGAATTGTTTGTTATGTTTACAAGGATTCTTTAAGTAAATATCAAAGTTATGATTCTGTTTTTCCCATCATGCACTGGGACATGAATAATTAAAAAGGTTACACTTTTCACTGTTTTCGAGTTGTATTTACACTGTTTTATGGTAGCTTTTGAGGTTAGGTTTAGTAACTTACTATTTTGTGACATATGGAGTTCATTTTCTACTCATAATGACCCATTCATACTCAAACAATAACCACTGATTGTTACAGTCATTGTGTATGGTTTATTAAGTATTGAGGACTCTGAGTTCATTTGGGTAATAATTCTATTCTATAATTCTGGACATATTATCTTAGAAAGGATAACAAGCTGTCTATTTATTTATTTATACGTGCGTAAATGAACCACATGCTATAATAGCATGGTTTTATTCAGTGCTACATTGTTTGAATAAAGTTTATAAACCATGACTAAGTGAAATGTACTTAAGTATTGCCGATTTAACTTAAAATAATTAAGTAGAAATTACTAATCAAACTCTAACTAGCCATGTTAAATTTACTTATTTTCTTTGGTAATTTTACCTAACTTAGTTAAGTAGATTTTACTTAATTCAATACTTAAATTTTCCTTAAAATATATGCATGCAAAAACTTCAGTAAAATTAAGTCAATCTTACTTATTGTTTTTTTCAGTTAATTGGCCATGTTAAATTTACTTATTTTCTAAGTAGATTTTACTTAAAATATGTGTGTGCAAAAACTTGCAAAAGAAAAATTAAGTAAATATTACTTACTTTTTTTTTTTTTTAGTGCAGTAAAGTTATTTAACAATAATTTTTTTACAGTGATAAGCATTACTTAAGTAAAAATTACAAACAAAGAGTCAATAACATTTACTGGGAATTCCCAAGTAAACTTAACTTAAAAATGTCTATTTAAAGCTACTAATAATTATGTTTAGGCCTTGTAAAACTGAGTGAAAACTGTTTCAAGTAAATCCTACTCCAATTTTTGTACAGTGTATTTCTTATGTAATACTGTACGTAACAGTGACAGGCATCTGTAATGAAATCAGAATCAAAGTAAAGCTTCATTATAGAGCACATGGACACTAAACTCAGAACAGAGCAAAAAACACCAACCAAAACATACTCTAATGCACTGTCCTGCTGAACGATAGCGCCACCTAGTGTCTGCAGCATTAATGATTTATCACACTAGAGATGTGTCTGTCGTCTGTTTTTGATTTTTGTTATTTGTAAAATATAAATTAATATTTTGAAGTCTACCCCGACAGATTAAACATTCAACTGTCAGCACACGATGTCAATGTTTGCATAGTAAATTGATGATTTTCTTACGTCTGTTTGCATTCTGAATCATACTTTGTTTTGTGTTCCTTGTATACATTTAATACATCATCTATAGTCATCATTACAATCCAAGGGTATTGGATTGATTTTATCTTTATTATTGTGCACAGTTTTCTTTCTAATGTAAAAATGCAGCATTTTATTTGAAGAGAATCAAAAAACCTAAACTTATATACACCAAAAACCTAAAACACTAGCAATTCTATAAGTTAAAGCACAGGACTGTCTTCAGAAGTCTCACTCGTCATAAGTTTGTCTAACGCTCATTTCATTCCAATGTAAAGATGTTTTCATGCATATTTTCCTGTCAGAGTTGAAATGTAAGGAGCGTGAGCTTCAGATGTCTCTAGTGCTGCCTCTTTCTTTCCTGGAGAACCTGCATTTCTCTGCTCTCCAGCTGAATGATCCGAGCTGTCCAGTGTTTTATAACTCGACCCACGTCACCACCACCTTCTCTCTGACCGGCTGCGGAACCAAGACCATGGTATGAAACCTTATCACTTCAGAGATATATTATAGATACTTGATAGATACAGTTAGTAGTGCTTTTGTATTTCTAGCAGTCACATCGGGTTTATTTTATTATTTATTAACATTTATCTTTGTGAGTACACTCAGATTTTGAGAAGTTTTTTTATTTATTTATTTATATATTTATTTTGTAGTTAATTAATGCATTTCTAACCTGAAATCAACTGCAAAAGGGTCTTGTCCTAAAGGATTCTATTCTTTTCTTTTGGAAAATTGACCATTTGAGTTCATATCGTAATTTCTCATAATGTAAACAATGTTATTAAATGAGTTCAAACTTTTATGGTTGGTGAAATTCAATTATATTATGAACATTTATTGCACAAATAACAGAATATAATTCTCATTACATTATATCACGAAAGTAGTGTGTGCACAAACAGTGAAATACATTAAAATAGCATTAAAATGTAGGTGGGCCAATCAAAACAACCTATATGTTAAAAAGGCGAAAACATCATAAAAATGACAGAATAAATCTAATTAATAAACAATATATATATTAAACTCACACATGAAAAAGAATGTCATCTACAAAGAGAATGAGCGTTAATGAAGAATGAAGCATGAAGTGTGAATGCTGCTTCTTTTAAATGTTGTCCCATCTTCTGTGCTTTCATTTTAATTTCATTTGATTATCAGTTCTTTGATATTTTCCAGCATTTAGGATCAGAATTGCTGTACACCAACACTTTACGCAGCATCAATCCTAACTCCACTATTAGCCGCGTGGCCACTCTCGTCCTGCCGCTCGCCTGCCGGATTCATGCTCAACAAGCTAAAGGTCCAGCTTTTAAAATCTCCATTCCTGAAGAAGTCAAGACGTTTGGTGCCGTGTCCTTCTGGCTGGAGTTTCATCTTCCTGGAAAAGGTCCTATGGCCGACAAGACGCGTTTGCAACCGCCGGGGCGTGCGGCTCGAGAGATACGCTCTACAGACCAGGTGGACATGATGGACCTGCATGTGTTCTCCAACTGCTCTTTGGCTCACGCTGAGCTCATGGTGGGCCGCTGTGTGGAGTCAGAAACAGAAGACTTCACAAACTCAAGGCCTCTGCTGAACCAGGGGTTAGTAGCAACATCAGCCGAATCAAAAACGGTTTCTACTGCTAATAGTTACTGTTAGTCATTTGCACAAGTGTTCAAAAGAAGTTAGAAAAGAATATCATAAAGATTTAATTTGGGTCTGTAAACACCAATAGAAACACACTAAAAGACCTGCATATCAACAGCCTGGAAACCCACAACAGCCCAGCAATGCAGCAGCAGAACGATCATCGACCTCATCCTCCACATGAATATTAATATTAATGTTGCTTGATGAAGAGAAATAGATGAGCTTTTTTGATGATATTCCCCTGAATCTCATTTACATTGACTTACCCTGACAGCATCTTCAGTCTCAGTCTCTCTGCAACGCCATAAATACATGACTGTATCATAGAGACTTCTGTACTACATGTAATAATTGTAAAAAGCAAAAGATTTAGGGCACTTCTGATTCTTACTAACACACTGCAAAAATGCTTTTCTTACTTAGATTTTGTTTCCAGCCCAAATATCTAAACATTCTTATATTAAGAAGGACTTTCTAGACAAGTAAAAATTATCGTCTTGTTTTCAGAAAAACAAGTCATTAAGTGAGTTTTTGCTTAGAACAAGCAAAATAATCTGCCAATGGTGTAAGCAAAATAATCTAATCTCAAACATTTAACAAGATTATTTTGCTTGTTTCAAGCAAAAACTCACTTCATTTTGACTTGTTTTTTTTTCTGAAAACAGACAATATTTTTTACTTGTCTAGAAAATCTTTCTTGATTTAAGAATATTTAGATATTTGGGCTGGAAACAAGACATTTTTTGCAGTGCAGTCGTTTTTGTGATATAATGGGTGGAATCTCACATTAAGATAATTGAGCAGATTTAATAGCACCTCTCCTTATGCTTCATGTACTCCACGTTTTTAATCACATCTACTCTTTCCATCATTAATCTGAATTATTCAGTCACATGGCTCTCTGTGTTTCAGCTGTGTATCTGGAAATGGAACCTTGGAGATCCTGACATCAACTTCAACTCTTCGGATATTCCGCTTATATCTCGGTTCTCTGGGAAAAAGGGAGACACGGTATGTTTCATTACCCGTGTTTTTATGATGCTCTTTATGTCGATTCTGTGTTCAGGTGGATCCTTCTTCCATGTCTGTCTGTTGTTAAACCCTGTTGTGTTGTTTCTCTAGATGTATGTTGAGTGTGTAGTGCACCTTTGTGTTACCACCAAACAAACCGACAGATGTTCTGATCCCTGTATGGGAACGCCGGACCCGACGATAATAGACAGCATTCTGACCCGCAGCTACACTGTGCGCTCAGGGCCCGTTTCTCTCATTAAAGTCACAGAAACCAGCGCTACAACGGCTAAACCTCAGTCTGCTGCTCCAGTCGCTCAGCCTTCCCAGGTCACAACAGCCGCTGCCTCTCGCCGTGAGTGTTTTACGCACTAATATTGGCATTGTGCACATTTCTGTGACACGCCACGTATCACAGTATCTTTGCTCTTCTCTGTTTCAGCTCTGGATACAGGTGCATTCTGGGTAGTCGCTGTGTCATTGCTTGTGCTCATGCGTCTCCCTTGAGCTGTTATGACGCATTGGAGAACTTTGTATTGGTGACTAATCAAAATGATCTTTTCTTCTTAACCACCATTGCATTGTTTCTTTATATATCCTTTAATCACATAAAAAGCACATATTGTTGGAAAACATACTTCATGTTTTTACAGTTATTCACAAATTTTGGATAGCATCAAGACACACATCAACTCCTGCAGAATAAATAAATAAATCACAATTTAAAGTAAAACGTGAAACTTCTGGCATTTATTCACCCTCATGTTTTCCAAACCAGTATGAAGAAATAAAGACTGATGTTTATCATAATGTTGATGCTTCTCTTTTTTCTTATGATATCATGAAAGTGGACAGTAACCAGGGGCTGCTGTAAGTCATAAAATAACTTCAAAATTTGTGAGGGAAAGATGATTATTTAACCCATAATGCACTTCCAATGAGAAGCGGTTTTAATGTGTGCATATATTTGTACCTGATCAATATTTAAATTACTGATTATTACACATGCAACATTATCTTAAGTCAGTTTAGTGTTGGTTTAGTTCAGACAGGACTACAGTCATATTTTAATCGTGATAATCAAGATTTCTGCTTCTCTTGATTTATTAAGCATAATGAGCTGAGATATTTGCCTGCTGCTTATTTATCTTGAAACAAACTTTTATGTAATCTACCCAGTCTTCTGAACTGGGATGAACTGCTGAACATTCGGCAGAACACACCACAAAATCTTTTACCAGATTTTGATTACTCGGACGTTTTGCTGGACATTGTATTTAGCGGAGCAGCAGTGCTGTTCAGACGCTTCAGGACGCGCAGATGGGGGAAGCGAGCCGGCATGCTCGTGAAGCTCAGACAGCGCGGATTAAGAACGCCCAAACTCTGCTGCTCTGTGCTTCACGGAAACCTGGCTGAATGAAGCCATACCGGACAGCGTGTTACATCTACCGAACTTTCAGCTGATCAGAGCAGATCGAGCAGAGCAAATTCTCCTCAATCATCCAAAAACAATCTCCAGCATATTCAGTTATCAGACACGACTGGAACTTCAAATGGGACTGGCTTCTATGGTCAGATGAAACTAAAAAATTAGCTTTTTAGCAGCAAACACTCAAGATGGGTTTGGTGAACACAGGGATAAAAAAAGTACCCCATGTGTACAATGAAATATACTGCTGTATTTTTGATGTTGTGGGCCTATATTTCTGCTGGAGGTCCTGGACATCTTGTTTAGACACATGGCATCATGGATTCTATCAAATACCAACAGATAAAAAATCAATAAGTGACTGACTCTGTTAGAAATCTTATAATGGGCCATGTTTGGATCTTCCAACCGTACAATAATCCAAAACAAACAAACAAACACAAAAATGGGTCACTGAGCACAAAACCAAGCTTCTGCTCCAGTCCTCTGACCTGAACCCTGTAGAAGATGAATGAGGTGAACTGAAGAGAAGAAGCTGTGAAACTGAAGGATCTGGATTGATTCTGGATGAAGGAATGGTCTCTGTTCTCTTGTCAGGTGTTCTCTAACCTCGTCAAGGTCAAAGTCAAGGTCAAGGTAGGTTTATTTGTCACATACACAATCATACAAAGTACAATCAGCAGTGAAATGCAGGGATTTTTTGAAGAAAAATACAGCAAACATGAGGAGAGAGAGGAGGAAAAAAATAACCCTCAGACTATGCTCCTTGGGGAGTACAGTGTGAGAACAGGAAAAACACCTCAGCAACAAAAGCACATAATACACCATAGACACACGACTTTGCAACAGGGGAGGTAATCCAACAGCAGCCATCCGGACCAACAGCTAACCCAGCAGCGCTAGTCACAGACCCGCTTGTCAGGCTGGCGGTTCAATGCGACGGAGGCTAGGGATCGTGGGTGGGGATGTGAATGCATATATTGTGTGTATGTGTAATCAGTATGTGTGTATGTGTAATCAGCAGGTGTCTGAAGAATCGGGGAGGAACGCAGAGAGCGTCTCCCTGCGTTGCTCTTCTCAGGGTTGATTTTCTAACCCTTGGCCAAGGCCAGTGCTGGTAGAGGGGAGCCGGAAAAGATAAGATTGTGATTGTTTAGTCTTAGGGCGAGTAACCGCATTCCAATTCCACGGCTACTCTCATTGTCCGTTCTGGTCTCCATCAATTTTCCTTTGC
Source organism: Aspiorhynchus laticeps (assembly GCA_023376895.1). Classification (NCBI taxonomy): domain Eukaryota; kingdom Metazoa; phylum Chordata; class Actinopteri; order Cypriniformes; family Cyprinidae; genus Aspiorhynchus; species Aspiorhynchus laticeps. The sequence continues at coordinate 153,797 of JALXFT010003522.1, forward strand.
AAAGCCGTGAGCTTCTCCGTGATAGAATCCATATTGCGGTTAATAGTCTCAGTCTCAATGCTGACCGCTCTTACCACTGCTTCAATCATGACGGGCAGCCTTGTGAGGCTTTGGACAGCTGTTCCCGTTTTCTGAATTCTTTGATAACCCAGGGCAAAGCCTAATCCCATCAGCAGAAGACCTGTTATCATGGTTCCGAATAGGTAGATATCTTCAATGTCCTCCACGGAAAGAGCCACTAAACACACGACATGCCATCTGTCCCACGCGTCCATCGTGTAGCCAGCTGCGAACGTTCCGTCAGGGCAGTTAGGTTCCCCCGAACCCGAGCTTCTCGTCGAGAATATGGTGTCAATTGCGTTGAGAGACCAGTTGATCAAATCCATGATTTTTTTCCAGTTTTGGAGAGCAATGCAGAGAGAGTCTCTCAAGTATTACGAGACGAGACAAGAGAGCAGGCAGGGAGGGAAAATAAGGGTGAGGACGGGGAGTGAAAAAAAATGCGACCGCCTCCGTTGAGTGCCAAAGAGAAGAGGCATTATAGGAAAAAACTCAGCTGTTAAACTGGCAAATGGAGGTTTCAAAAAGTATTGAATAAAAGGGTGCCGTTAATTGTGTCCAATGTGTATTAGAGAAAAACATTTATTTCATAATGATATCCCCCCCCCCCATCTTAAATTCTTATTATCCAACGAAAGTGTCACGGAGCACACAGCAGGGAGAAAAGAGGAACACGCAGACGAGGATCAAACTCAATAACAGTCTTTAATGTTGAAGCAAGACAAGGCTAGACAGACTCACAGAAACACCGGGGAGTAACGAGTAGACCAGACGAAATCAAACAGAACAGACAGGACTAATATACAAGGGATAATCATGGACAATTAGACAAACACAGCTGGACAAGAATTAACTAATGATCACACTTAACAAGGACAGGAAACAAACCAAATAAGGAAACATGAGGCGGGAACACAAGACACACATGACAGAGGACTGACAGAAAGGTTAGATTTTTGTGATTTTTTTAAATAAACGATCAAAAGGATTAACAATGCAGATTAATTTTCACAGCCTTTGATAATATTTACCAAGGGTGCCGATAATTTTTGGCCATGACTGTATATATTCGATTTATATGTATATAAAGAGGACAACAAAAGAGATTTAATAAAGTCTTGTATTTGGATCCTGAACTCTGTTACAATCATTCATACAGTTTTATGTTTCATGCATTTATTTAAGAAAGAGAATCTCTCTTCATCTGACAATATACTGGATATCTGTACATTAACAGCAGACACACACATAATTAACTTAATATAATATAACAGAGTAACAATGAGTATAAAATGAAAGAGAGATCATGTAAATGTTTTAAGTGACATGGAAATTTCACATTGTATATTTGCTTTCAATCTTTTGATAGATTTAAGTGCTGCTCTTTACAATCACATTTATGATTAGAAACATTTGAATACAAATATGATTATATTTGTAGATGTTAAACTGAAGATCCAGACAGACTCGTCTGAGCTTCTTCCTCCTCTGTTTCACCTTTAAATAAAACAAAATGATCATTGAATACTAAAGCAACACTAATCATTCAATATGATATGTTTCTAACACACATGCTGCATTATTTCAGTGTAAAGAGTCTCTTCCAGCTGTATGATCATATTTATTTCTGCTCATAGACACAGTAGTGAAGCTCTTCTGTGGATCCTCACCTGATGTTCACTGCTCCTCTCACCCTCATCTCAGACTATGATATACAGTATTTAGCATCTTTTGGTAATTGATCATGTACTCTGTAAGGTGGAATAGAAGAGAAAACAATCAGTGTTCAGTGGAACAAATTACAAATTAATTACTATTTCAATTGCATTTTTTTGAGTAAAAAAGTTACATTTACATGATCTTGCATAGATATTTCTAAAACAATATTTGTGTTTTAAATACATTTAGAATATGAATGTATAATATATATGTTTGTGTGACTCCTATTGAGTCAATATAAAGAGAAACACATGCTAATGATTGTACATCATATATAATAAACACAGAACAAATACAAATGTGATTTTGCCTTAAATCAAAAGCTTTAGTTAAATGTTCCAGTAGTTAAAGGCATTTGTCGTCTAGTTTAAACATGTTTGTGTTGGTCTTAGTAAAGAACTGAAAGTAAAGTAAGTGTAAAGTAAAGTGACGTGTTGCTGGTGAAAGTAAAAACACAGAGACATTGATCATGTGATGCTGGAATCTGCTCTGATTTCACAGCGTTTTCCTACAATCTGATCAAATCTGTTTTCAGACTGAAATGATTCACTATTACTGATGTTATTAATAAAGCAGGTATTGTTGTATAAAGCTGTGACAGCGTGCTTTTGTTCTCTTTCCTCCTTTGTGTTCAACATTTAATCATCTTTACATTTCATTCTGACACAATAACCCTCTGCTGCAGTAAAGCTTGATGATCATCTGAGGATCTCCTTTCACTAATATTTGACAGAATATATTTGTTCATATCAGCAGTAACTGAAGATCTCTTTAATATCAGAGTGATGTTTTCTCACCTCAGTTCACAGTTTGAGTCTCGTATCACATCAATGAGCTGCTGCTTCGAGTCTCCAATCATATTATTACTCAGATCAAGCTCTTTTAGAAACTGCAGCGCTTTTGTGTTTCTCAAAGACTGAGTTAAAGAAGAAACATCTGTAATGCCACAGTTATAAAGACTAGAAAGAGACAAACAGAGGAAGAGAGATCATCTCACAAACAATCATTAATGTGAAGAATCTGACACAAATATAATGTGAAGTCAGCTTCATCATGAGATATTGAGTATAACGTGTTTTGTAGTGATTTGAATGATTGTGATTCTTGTATGTGAATGTTCCTGACCTCAATCTCTCCAGTTTACAGTCTGAATCCTTCAGTACGTCACATAAGTGATTCACTCCTGTGTTTGTTATTTGATTCCTGCTCAGGTTCAGTTCTCTCAGGTGTGATGGGTTTGATTTCAGAGCTGAAGTCAGGATCAGACTCTGTTTCTCTGTAATTCTGCATAAACACAGACTGAAGACAGAAAGAGAAAAGACAATCAATCAGATCTGTGATGATCATCTTATTGAAGAAATACAGTCTGTTTTAAATCACACTAGTTATGTTTGCTGGAAGCTACTGTTTAGTTTTTCACTTTTTAACTATTTATTTAATCTTTCTCTTCTTTATTCTCTGTTGAAAAGGCAGATTTCTGCATGTACACAATCAATTCATTGTATCAAATGCTGGAAATTAAACAATCACTTACTAGTTAAAAAAACACATACAAAATGTGACCAATAGAGTAAAACCAGTGCAGTGCTATAAACAATATAACTTAAGATCTGTTGTCTTAAAATAAATAAACTTTGATTGTACTTCAGTTTCTCCAGCTTGCATTGTGTGTTCATCAGTAGATCACTGAGGTTTTTCACTCCAGAGTCTCCTAGTTTATTACTGTTCAGGGTCAGTTCTCTCAGGTGTGATGGGTTTGATTTCAGAGCTGAAGTCAGGATCAGACTCTGTTTCTCTGTAATACTGCAATCATACAGACTGAAGACAGAAAGAGAAAACACAATCAATCAGATCTAAGTTCATATCGGAGTTAAACACATCATGAGTAAATGCTATACAGTCACTAATAAACCAGAAAAATTATATCAAACAAATGAAGAGAGGAGTGTTTGAGGACACTAGTTATAATCCAAGTCTGGATTTGCCCTCAATCAACAAGTGCAGTTTATTAATGTAGATTAATATATAGGACTGATGTAGACACAATAGAAAAATAACACTTAAAAGGTCTAAATTCATATTTGTAATGCAAGAAAACCATATAAGAATAAATTATTTTAAGATATTTTAGAGTGTTCAATCTCTAAATACACATTTCTTATAATAAAAGATTTAGTGAAAAGTACATTAGTTCAGTATAAACGTGACTCAGAATAATCTACTGTCATCTGTTAGACTGTTTTTATTCTGTTTTCACTTCTGTCTTGTTTCACAGCAAAGATTTGTCAGATTTCAGTGAGTTTGATGCTGTTTCTACAGATACAAACCCATGAACTAATAGTGTTTCTGAATCTTTCTTCAGATGGAGAAACACAGAAGATGCAGCGCTAGAAATGATGAACATGAGTCCAGCGATCTTAAACTACACAGTAAAGTTTAATCAGACTGTAGCTGCTGTACAGTATAATGATACTAACTCTAGTTTCTCCAGCTTGCATTGTGTGTTCATCAGTAGATCACTGAGGCTTTTCACTCCAGAGTCTCCTAGATTATTACTCCTCAGGTTCAGTTCTCTCAGGTGTGATGGGTTTGATTTCAGAGCTGAAGTCAGGATCAGACTCTGTTTCTCTGTAATACTGCATCCACACAGACTGAAGACAGAAAGAGAAAACACAATCAATCAGATCTAAGTTCATATCTGAGTTAAACACATCATGAGTAAATGCTATACAGTCACTAATAAACCAGAAAAATTATATGAAACAAATGAAGAGAGGAGTGTTTGAGGACACTAGTTATAATCCAAGTCTGGATTTGTCCTCAATCAACAAGTGCATTTTATTAATGTAGATTAATATATAGGACTGATGTAGACACAATAGAAAAATAACACTTAAAAGGTCTAAATTCATATTTGTAATGCAAGAAAACCATATAAGAATAAATTATTTTAAGATATTTTAGAGTGTTCAATCTCTAAATACACATTTCTTATAATAAAAGATTTAGTGAAAAGTACATTAGTTCAGTATAAACGTGACTCAGAATAATCTACTGTCATCTGTTAGACTTTTTATTCTGTTTTCACTTCTGTCTTGTTTCACAGCAAAGATTTGTCAGATTTCAGTGAGTTTGATGCTGTTTCTACAGATACAAACCCATGAACTAATAATGCCCTACAAAGGCAAAAGACCTTAACTCGCTAGAGTGTGAATCTGAGAAAAATGACTTTAAAGTTTGTTATTTGTCCAACCAAATTAATTATAGGTAGGACACTGGAAATTTGGCAATTAGATGTTTTAGTAATGAAAATTATCTACATTAAAAAATTGTGAGCTCAAACTTGATTTGTACCCATATTTTGAAGTTAATGTACTCTGACTTTGCATTGTCTGCAAAAAGTGAGAAGTCACACCAAGGCAAAAGACAGTAACTTCCACATTATCAGTGTTTTGTTGCTGATCACCATTTACAAAATCGTTACAGTAACACCTGTATAAAATCTAGTGATCATGGGCTATCTCATATAGGCTAATGCATATAGTAATGTGACTGTTACATTTTTTTTGACCGTTACAAGCAGACTAAAAGTTAAACATGTGAGTGGATACCGTTTTGCAACCAATTTATTTGCTATGCTCAGTAACGTAAAAGAATGCTAGTCATAGCATAATTGCTTATATTGACTTGAATGGAATAGCCTAACCTAAAAGAAGACTTGTGGATTGATGTGAACACCAGCAAGCAGGAATAATGCTCAGAAATGCGTGTGGATTAAACATATCCGACGACGTTCAGTGCCATGGATTGATTTTATTGGGTTACAAGAAAAGGTAGGATATGGATTTAATTGCGAACTGTTAGGCTACTGATTTTATGATTGATCATGCTAACGTTACATGCTACGGCATTCAAGTACACACGCATCCAACTAGAAGTGACAGCCTGGTGAATAATCTGCATTACAAATAGGAGGTAAAAAAATCTTTATAGGTTATTCACGATTATGTATTGCTGCCAAGTGTCTAGTCTTTACAGTGCTTTGTTATGGAGCTGTTTGGTAGATCGCGATCTATCTAATTTGTTTGTCTACACCATAATTAAAATGCGGCAGACTTCAATGGACAGTAAAAAAAGGCAAACACCGTATAACTCCAAGCCGGCATCGTAACTTCATTTTGAAGCACGGCGAAACAAAGGCAGAGCGCCGTAACTCAATTTGAGTGTTCCAAACAAAGTGAAAGAGCCGTTACTGGTGTTATATGGTGTTCTGCCTTGGTTTCTCCGGGGCATTTTGAAGTTACGGTTGAGACGACCCATTATTTTCTCGGAAAAACAACAAAATTGACTCAAGATACTTTTGTACATGATAAAGGATGTCTTGAATGTCCCAAAAATATCAATAACTAATTTTCGACAAAAATCGAAGTTACGGTCTTTTGCCTTTGCACGGCAGAATAGTGTTTGTGAATCTTTCTTCAGATGGAGAAACACAGAAGATGCAGCGCTAGAAATGATGAACATGAGTCCAGCGATCTTAAACTACACAGTAAAGTTTAATCAGACTGTAGCTGCTGTACAGTATAATGATACTAACTCTAGTTTCTCCAGCTTGCATTGTGTGTTCATCAGTAGATCACTGAGGCTTTTCACTCCAGAGTCTCCTAGATTATTATAGCTCAGGTCCAGTTTTCTCAGGTGTGATGGGTTTGATTTCAGAGCTGAAGTCAGGATCAGACTCTGTTTCTCTGTAATTCTGCATAAACACAGACTGAAGACAGAAAGAGAAAACACAATCAATCAGATCTGTGACGATCATCTTATTGAAGAAATACAGTCTGTTTTAAATCACACTAGTTATGTTTGCTGGAAGCTACTGTTTAGTTTTTCACTTTTTAACTATTTATTTAATCTTTCTCTTTTTTTTTCTCTGTTGAAAAGGCAGATTTCTGCATGTACACAATCAATTCATTGTATCAAATGCTGGAAATTAAACAATCACTTACTAGTTAAAAAAACACATACAAAATGTGACCAATAGAGTAAAACCAGTGCAGTGCTATGAACAATATAACTTAAGATCTGTTGTCTTAAAATAAATAAACTTTGATTGTACTTCAGTTTCTCCAGCTTGCATTGTGTGTTCATCAGTAGATCACTGAGGTTTTTCACTCCAGAGTCTCCTAGATTATTACTGTTCAGGTCCAGTTCTCTCAGGTGTGATGGGTTTGATTTCAGAGCTGAAGTCAGGATCAGACTCTGTTTCTCTGTAATACTGCATTCATACAGACTGAAGACAGAAAGAGAAAAGACAATCAATCAGATATATGGCAAATAAACCTATTACCAACTATACAAAGTTTTTAAAGGTTGAAAATCAGCAAACTTACTCATTAAGATGTGATCTATTTATCCAATGTTAGTTTACACATTAATTTCACATCACTTTTTGCTCTCTATGGTAAATGTGTTTATGTCTGTTGTTCTCACACACTGCTGACTCGTTAACACTTTACAACAAGATTTCATTTGTTAACATTAACTACATTAGTTAACATGAACCAATGATGAACAATACTAGTACAGCTTTTAATAACCTTAATATCAGCTTCAACATTTACTAATACGGTTTTAAATTTGCACGTTTTTTGTTAACATCAGATAATCCAGATTAACTCTAAAGAGGGCAAGACCATAAAGAGAAATCAGAAAATTATGTTGAACAATAAGTATAATGGCTACTTATGAAAATAGCATACAGTATCATAATTAATACACACATTTCTAGAGCATATAAATGATCAATATGACCAAAAATGTACTGAAAAACAATCTATTTCATGCCTTCTGTCCTCTGATTGATAATTCATTTTTTTAATCAGGTAAAGTCTTTTTATTTTATTTTTTTCTACAAGTTACTGTATATGCTGCACCAAAATTAGACATTTAATATTTTGTGAAAGACAAACATTAAAGGTCCCATATTGTACACCTTTCTGGAGTTTTATTTTAGGTTTTGATGTCCTTAAGAATATATATTTGCAGTATAAGTACCAAAAACCATCTCAATATATTTTTACAGCTCTTCTCTCATGAGCTCTACTAAAAACAGTTTGATTTTGTCCTGTCTAATTAATATTCATGAGCCTCTCTTCTGATTGGCCTGTTGTTTTCTGAGTGACGCACGGCCATGCCAACCACAGGTAACTAGTTAGGGCCGACGTCACAATTAGGTCACCGCGCTAAGCTGGAAGCAAAACAAAGGGAGAACTGTAGGCAGCCTATTCAAACCAGCGCAGATTCGGCTACATAAGGAGCTTAAAATATCATCTTGTTGTGATGTTGGGTGCCAGAATCGATGTAATACAGCCTCAAATTAGAAATTTGATCGCATACCTGCTGTCACTGCCAGGCAAAAAAAACAAAGACAGCTGTGGTTAAACCCATGTTATGGACACGTCTGAAGATCTCACGACTGTGTTGTGTATGAAATAATGTCTGTGTGCATGTGTGTAAAACAACAAACTGATGATTTAAAATCATTTGTAATTGTATATACATTGTCGTGATTAATTGTGGCAGGAGGATGGATGGGACGGTGGCCGGTGCTCGGGGTCGTGACTGAAGGTGGTGACTGAGTAGTTAGGACGTCATATTTATACGGAAGTCACAATGGCTCGTGAAAAAGCACAGCTACTTTATGCAGGCTGTGTGCACTTTACTGTGGACTGACTGTTTTGAAACTTATACGGTATTTACATAGCCCCTAGACCTCACTTATCATGAAAAAAGCCAGGAAATTTCAGTTTTGAGAATATGGGACCTTTAAATTGACAGCAGTTATGAATAATTATTTTTTGTCACAAAAAGCCATATCAGCAATCAGCAAATATGATCACATTAAGCAGCCATATGTTCAAATAGAGAGATTGATTTACACAGAACTGAGCTGTTAATGTTAGGAAAGACATCTGTGTGTTTATAGCGCTGCTGTTTTTACAATCTATCACTTGTTTGAATGAGTTTTCTAAACTCTAGAAGAAAATCATTTTTCTCTCTCTACAGTAACTGTAAGTAATTATTGACTCATGATCAAACTGACTAACTCAACTGTTTAAAGCTTGATGTCACTCTGTAATTGGCTGTTTAATTTAATATTTCACATTATAGCGGCTCTTTGTGATGCTGAGGGAAAAACTGCTCTGACTCAAACAAGGAGATATTATTATCAGCTACAGTAACATTACTATTAGAAGTAATGAAACATTGTAAATAAACTATCAATACTCACTTCAGTGTGTTGAGTGTACAGTGTTTATCCTGCAGTAGAGCAGAGATCTGATTCACTCGTGTATCTCCGAGCTCACGTTTACTCAGATCCAGCTCTCTCAGGAGTAACGGGTTTTTACCCACAATTCCTCTCACATACTGACAGCCTTCATCTGCAGCAGAACCCAAAAACCTGCAGAAGACAAGATGAAGCACGATTCAATTAAACTTTATTATTCTGAAATCAAGCTCTAGTTATTTACATTCAAATACAGAAATAAATACACCAATACTTGAAAACAGTCTAATAATCACAGTTATTTGAAAGAAACTAGAGCAACACTCAGTCCTAAAGCAAACTACATCCCACAGAACAGAAGAGCAAAAGCTCACTAGATGATGATTTTCTTTATGAATACAGAGAGTGAAATTAAAGAATGAAGATCTCTCTGGCTTTGAGCAGAAGAAACGTCAGCACAGAGAAAACTGCTTGAGAAACTGAATGTTTGTGATCATCTGGAGACTCACAGACCTGCTGTAGAGAAACTGTGTCAATCTGAGCTTGATGGAGATTAATCTACAGTGTGTTCAGAAACATTCAAACCAGTCGACTAAAACCAGAAGTGTCCATAAAAACACAACTGTGCATGTTAATTATGAAGGTATATCATACTCCAGAATAGCAGCACAACTAAACTGTTGACAGTCATCATCAGCACAACAGAACCAGCAGCATCTGATCTGATCATTCTGATCCAACAAACTGTCCAGATTATTACACAAATATATTAATCTGCACATCATTTATTTATATAGTGATATTTGAACATGTGTCACCTCAGTGTCTTCAGATGATAGTCTGGATCCTGTAGTAAATCATCCAGCTGCTTCACTCCTGATTGTCCAGGATCATTTCCAGTGAGATCCAGCTCTATCAGGTGTGAAGGGTTTGATCTCAGAGCTGAAGACAGAGCTTTATAACCTTCTTCAGTGATACTGCAGTCTGAGAATCTAATGAACATATAACATTCAGATGATTAATCACTTATTCTAGAAATTACCTGAAATATTTAAAGCCTATAGTGAATTATATTTTTTCCTTATACAAATGAATTAAAACTTAGTTGTAAAGCAAAAACTGACAACTGAATACAGAGTCAAAAAAATAAAGAGAATTTTAAATTGTTAGACATCAATTCACTTCACTATCTCCAGCTTACAGTCACTTTCAAGGTTCAAATGATGAAAAACTGTACATGTGTAAAAGTATTTAATCAGATTGATCTGCAACATATAAGCAAAAAATTCCCCCTCAGTGGTGTAAAACTCAGAAAGTGTTATGATGATCAGTAAAGTTAAAAGCTATATCAAAGTAGATTTCTTAAAAGCACTGATTTTGTCAAAACATTGATCTTGTCACATACAGTATAATCTTAATATAAGTGATATCTACCAGATCTTGCCCTCATTTCTGTGGCAGATTTAGCAGCTCTAACAGACTGATCTGAATTCAGATTCAACACTAGGACTGACACTAATGATTAAATCATTAAATGATCATTTGCATTAAAGAAAACCAAAAGCACATTTTAAGTATAAACTCATAAGAAGGAAAACATCCTTCAATATCAGAAACATAATGACAACTATAACAGCACTTTAATGTTTCTACAGTTTAACCTGAGCATCATGTCCAAACATAGGAGCTGTTCACACCACAAGTGTTGTTTTGAGACAGAGACAAGCTGAGGATCTAAACACATCCAGATTTATCAAATAAAAATACAACAAGTGATACTCCAAACAGAGAACAAATCCAGCTCAGGAAAATCCAAACAAGAAACAAAATAAAACATGAGGCAAACTTTAGGGTGATAAACGATATGGCCGAAATTCATATCACAATATATTTCTTAATTTCGGTCGATACAATTCTGATATTGATATGAACAAACAGAGGAAGAGAGATCATCTCACAAACAATCATTAATGTGAAGAATCTGACACAAATATAATGTGAACTCAGCTTCATCATGAGATATTGAGTATAAAGTGTTTTGTAGTGATTTGAATGATTGTGATTCTTGTATGTGAATGTTCCTGACCTCAATCTCTCCAGTTTACAGTCTGAATCCTTCAGTACGTCACATAAGTGATTCACTCCTGTGTTTGTTATTTGATTCCAGCTCAGGTTCAGTTCTCTCAGGTGTGATGGGTTTGATTTCAGAGCTGAAGTCAGGATCAGACTCTGTTTCTCTGTAATACTGCATCCAAAGTACGCGTCCTTCAGGTCGATCGCTGCGAGCCAATCGAACGGACGGATGCATTGAAAAATGCGTCTCTGCGTCAACATCTTGAACGGGAGCTTGTGAAGGGCCCGGTTCAGGACGCGCAGGTCCAAGATTGGTCGTAACCCACCGCCTTTCTTGGGTACGATGAAGTACGGGCTGTAGAACCCTGACTTAATCTCGGCTGGAGGGACCGGCTCTATCGCGTCCTTCGCCAGCAGGACCACAACTTCCGCACGCAAGAGAGGGGCATCCTTGCTCAACACAGAGGTGAACCGAACGCCCCTGAACTTGGGAGGACGCCATGCGAACTGAATCGCGTAGCCAAGTCTGATGGTTCTCATGAGCCAGCGAGACTGCCTGGGGAGCGCTAGCCAGGCCCCCAGAAACCGTACAAGAGGGACCAGGGAAGCCACAGACGTACCCGCGGTGGGGCAGCGAAATGGAGCACAGGGGCCCGACTCGGAAGGCAGTGCGTTCCGAAGTGGGGTCTGAGTGTGCAGTGCGACACTTACCTGGCTCCAAGGCTGAGCAGGGGGCGCGGGAGAAGGCATCGCGTCCTCGGACCGGACCCTGCTGCTCACAGGCGAAAGGAGAGGGGGACGGGAGTGTGGAGACTGGGTCTCGTGCACTGCCATCCTCGCCCTCTTGGGACCCGGAGAAAAAGGAAACTGCTCTTTTTTTGAGGTTTTGGGTACCAAAACAGAACAAAAAGGGAACAAAAGATTCTCCACACGGCCCTCCTCCGGGGGAAGGAGTGGTGCGGTCACCATCTCCTGAAGAGCAGGATCCAGAGACTCCGGGTCGCCCGTCTCAGGAACGCCGTTTGCCTTGGCGCTTCATGGGCTTGGCAGGGGCAGAGACGTGCTGCGCCGCTTTCCTGAGGCCAGCTCCACGCTGCGGCCGTTGCCAAGGCTGCTGCTGAGGCCGAGCTGGAGCGGAGGTGGAGGCCGCAGGAGGGCGCGTTCGGCGACGAGCAGACGGAGGGGCTGCAGCCGGCGGTGGGGTGGAGACAGCAGCAGACCGCCGGGGCAGGATATGTCGAAACGCCTCTGTCTGCTGCTGTGCAGCGGAGAACTGTTGGGCAAAGCCCTCCACCGCTTCGCCGAATAGGCCGGCCTGGGAGATCGGGGCGTCTAAGAAACGATGTTTGTCAGACTCCCTTATATCCGCCATGGTCAGCCATAGGTGGCGCTCCTGGACAACCAACGTGGACATCGTCTGACCCAGGGCCCGCGCCGTGACTTTCGTCGCCCGCAGGGCGAGGTCCGTCGCTGTGCGCAGTTCCTGCAACCCAGCTGGGTCAGCACCACCTTCGTGCAACTGCTTTAACGCCTTGGCCTGGTGGACTTGCAGAAGGGCCATGGCGTGCAGGGCGGAAGCTGCCTGTCCAGCAGCACTGTAAGCCTTGGCCGTCAGAGCGGACGAGAATTTACAGGCTCTGGACGGAAGGCGTGGATTACCCCTCCAGGTGGCAGCGCCCTGCGGGCAGAGCTTCATAGCAATGGCGCGCTCGACTGGGGGGATCTCCACATACCCTTGGGCTGCCCCACCGTCGAGGGTGGTGAGGACGGAGGAGGTACTAGGCCTGTTCCGGGCAGAAAAAGGTGCCCTCCAAGACCTAGTCACCTCCTCATGCACCTCCGGGAAGAATGGAACTGGAGGCGGTTGCCAGCGATCGGCCTGCGCCCCCAGGGACCAATCGTCCAGCCTCGAGCGTTCGGGAGAAGGAGGAGGCCTCCAGTGCAGCCCGACGCTCTCAGCGGCCCGGGAAAGCATAGCAGTCAGTTCTGGATCTGACTCGGGCAACGCCACTCTTCCTGATGGAGGCAGCGCAGCCGAATCATCATCTCCAGAACCTAGCTCATCCCCTGATGCAGTGAACGACATGCTGTCATCTGCTGGAGCTCCGAACGAGATGCTGGGCCCCGCCCTGTCCGAGGACTCCACAAGCTCGTCCGGAAACCCCAGACGGTGCGATGCGCTGGAGGAGTGAGAGGCCCGCGGAGACGCACTCGACGGGGAAGCTCTCACTGTGATCCTCAAGTCACCCTGGCCATGAGCCGATGTAGCCCTCCGAGAACCGGAGGAGCTAGAAAGGGGCATGGCAAGGGGGATACCCCCCCGTTTGACGAGGAGGTATCTGGAGCGCAGCATTGCGATGGTCATGTTCCCACACAGAGAACATGAGTCATCCACGAGCGCTGCTTCAGCGTGCTGAAAGCCCAAACACGAGACACAGCTATCGTGACCATCAGATGAAGCCAGGAAACAACCACATCCAGAAACACACGAGCGGGAAGCCATCTTTAAAAAGACGCCCGTCGCTCGTGGAGCTCTTTTAGAATTTGCTCTTTTCAGAAAAAATATGCTCTTTTAGAAAAGTGCTGAAACGCACAGGGGAGGTCGCGGCGAGACCGCAGTTGAAGAGCTGCAGCACGCCTTAAGAGAAGCAGCAGCACTTGATCGCAACCTCCGCTGACGCGCTGTAACACCAACACTGTAGCTGTCTGTAGACACTCTCAGAAATTCTCACGAAAGGCTTTGCTCCGAAGCGAAAAGCTGATGTGCGTTTGCACGCGCTCTCCTTTTATACCCGTGCTGCGGGGCGGGGTGCGCGTGGCGAAACACGCACACCAACTGTCATTGGCTTCTTTTGTTAACACTCAAAGATGATTGGGTCATCACACTGACGTTACGTCGAACGTGACTGACTGATAGGGAACAACATGTAGACAATCAGTACATTGTTTCAAATACTTTAAAAGGCTGGAAGATGCAGTACTACAGTATAAACAATGTAACGTAGGTCCAGCTGTCTTTAAACAGTAAAGTTTAATCAGACTGTAGCTGCTGTACAGTATAATGATACTAACTCTAGTTTCTCCAGCTTGCATTGTGTGTTCATCAGTAGATCACTGAGGTTTATCACTCCAGAGTCCCCTAGTTTATTACTGCTCAGGTTCAGTTCTCTCAGGTATGATGGGTTTGATTTCAGAGCTGAAGTCACAGCAGAACAACCTTCATTTGTCATATTACACAATCCTAACCTACATTGACAGAGAGAGTACAAAATAAGAAAAAATATAATCATCAATATCATTATTATGTTTATTTAAATTTTTGTACAGTACAAATATAATGTGAAGTCGGCTTCATCATGAGATATTGAGTATAAAGTGTTTTGTAGTGATTTGAATGATTGTGATTCTTGTATGTGAATGTTCCTGACCTCAATCTCTCCAGTTTACAGTCTGAATCCTTCAGTACGTCACATAAGTGATTCACTCCTGTGTTTGTTATTTGATTCTCGCTCAGGTCCAGTTCTCTCAGGTGTGATGGGTTTGATTTCATAGCTGAAGTCAGGATCAGACTCTGTTTCTCTGTAATACTGCATCCACACAGACTGAAGACAGAAAGAGAAAAGACAGTACTTCAGATATATGGCAATTAAACCTATTACCAACTATACAAAGGTTACAAAGATAGAAAATCAGCAAATCACTTTTTGCTCTCTATGGTAAATGTGTTTATGTCTGTTGTTCTCACACACTGCTGACTCGTTAACACTTTACAATAAGATTTCATTTGTTAACATTAACTACATTAGTTAACATGAACCAATGATGAACAATACTAGTACAGCTTTTAATAACCTTAATATCAGTTTCAACATTTACTAATATAGTTTTAAATTCACACGTTTTTTGTTAACATCAGATAATCTAGATTAACCCAAAAGAGGTCAAGACCATAAAGAGAAATCAGAAAATTATGTTGAACAATAAGTATAAAGGCTACTTATGAAAATAGCATACTGTATCATAATTAATACACAAATTCTAGAGCCGATAAATGATCAATATGACCAACACTTTGCATAAAAACTTGTTTTAAACAATCTATTTCATGGCTTCTGTCCTCTGATTGATAATCCATACTTTTTTAATCAGGTAAAGTCTTTTTCTTTTTCAATTTCTACAAGTTAATGTATATGCTGCACCAAAATTAGATATTTTATATTTTGTGAAAAACAAACATTATATCGAAAGCAGTTATGAATAGTTATCAGCAATCAGCAAACATGACCACATTACGCAGACATATTGTCACACTTGTTGAGGAATGAGAGCAGCAAACGAAGATTCTGACATCCAAACAGACTTTACTGAGAATACTGGTGTATAACAACACATTACACAAGATAATCACCGACAATGGAGAGACTTCAATAAGGAGTATAAATACACATGGTAAATGAGGGAACTAAACAGGAACAGCTGGACAAGGATTAACTAATCAGAACCCATGGTAACTAATGAGAGCTCTTAACTGACATGACAGAAACTGAACTAAGCTGAACATAATCGTGACATATATTCAAACAGATCAATATATGCACATTTATCTTTAATTTACACAGAACTGAGCTGTTAATGTTAGGAAAGACATCTGTGTGTTTATAGCGCTGCTGTTTTTACAATCTATCACTTGTTTGAATGAGTTTTCTAAACTCTAGAAGAAAATCATTTTTCTCTCTCTACAGTAACTGTAAATAATTATTGACTCATGATCAAACTGACTAACTCAACTGTTTAAAGCTTGATGTCACTCTGTAATTGGCTGTTTAATTTAATATTTCACATTATAGCGGCTCTTTGTGATGCTGAGGGAAAAACTGCTCTGACTCAAACAAGGAGATATTATTATCAGCTACAGTAACATTACTATTAGAAGTAATGAAACATTGTAAATAAACTATCAATACTCACTTCAGTGTGTTGAGTGTACAGTGTTTATCCTGCAGTAGAGCAGAGATCTGATTCACTCGTGTATCTCCGAGCTCACGTTTACTCAGATCCAGCTCTCTCAGGAGTAATGGGTTTTTACCCACAATTCCTCTCACATACTGACAGCCTTCATCTGCAGCAGAACCCAAAAACCTGCAGAAGACAAGATGAAGCACGATTCAAATAAACTTTATTATTCTGAAAACAAGCTCTAGTTATTTACATTCAAATACAGAAATAAATACACCAATACTTGAAAACAGTCTAATAATCACAGTTATTTGAAAGAAACTAGAGCAACACTCAGTCCTAAAGCAAACTACATCCCACAGAACAGAAGAGCAAAAGCTCACTAGATGATGATTTTCTTTATGAATACAGAGAGTGAAATTAAAGAATGAAGATCTCTCTGGCTTTGAGCAGAAGAAACGTCAGCACAGAGAAAACTGCTTGAGAAACTGAATGTTTGTGATCATCTGGAGACTCACAGACCTGCTGTAGAGAAACTGTGTCAATCTGAGCTTGATGGAGATTAATCTACAGTGTGTTCAGAAACATTCAAACCAGTCGACTAAAACCAGAAGTGTCCATAAAAACACAACTGTGAATGTTAATTATGAAGGTATATCATACTCCAGAATAGCAGCACAACTAAACTGTTGACAGTCATCATTCAGCACAACAGAACCAGCAGCATCTGATCTGATCATTCTGATCCAACAAACTGTCCAGATTATTACTCAAATATATTAACCTGCACATCATTTATTTATATAGTGATATTTGAACATGTGTCACCTCAGTGTCTTCAGCTGATAGTCTGGATCCTGTAGTAAATCATCGAGCTGCTTCACTCCTGATTGTCCAGGATCATTTCCAGTGAGATCCAGCTCTATCAGGTGTGAAGGGTTTGATCTCAGAGCTGAAGACAGAGCTTTATAACCTTCTTCAGTGATACTGCAGTCTGAGAGTCTAATGAACATATAACATTCAGATGATTAACCCTCTGATGCTCCTCATTTGTGAGTCTCACTCGTGATCTTCACGGTCAAATGGGACCGAACACCTGAAATGTAACTTTTTTTCTTTTCAGTAAAATCAATGTAATATATTTTTGTTTAATAATTTTTTTTTTCATTATTATTTTGTATTTTGTGAAAATGTTATGGTATTCGCTTAGGATAGTAATACCAGTAAATTCTGACCTTGTGAGGACATTTTTGGAAAAAAAGTTTATAAATCCCACAGAACGTTCAAAGTTCAAAGTTTTTTTGAAAATCTAAAACTGCAGAAAGGTTTATGTGAGGAACAGGTTTAGAGCAGGGCTTCAGTCCTGCAGAGTTTAGATCCAACCCTAATCAAACACACTGTCACAAATCCTGGCCATGAACTTCTGTTCATTCACCACTAGAGGTCACCCACCCATCACATTGACTTTCACACCACACAGTTACAGATCACTCATAGACTGCATTTCCCATCATCCACTGCACCAACACAGCTGTTCACACTGATCACGCTTGCACCTGTTAACCATCTCACAATCACCATCACCCAATCACACACACTACATAAGCTCTGGACTTTCTCCTGCTCTCTGCCGAGTATTGTTTAGCGGTTATCACTCCCCTAGAGATAGCTAACTTACGGAGCCCACTTATTTGTCATAGTTCTTGCCTAGCCTTTTGATAGTTTTTCCCGTGTTTGATTCCTGCCCGTGTTCCTGGATTATTCTCTCTGCCTTGCCCTTTGGACTCTGTTTGTACCTCACTTGGATTATTGCTCGTTCTCCTGGATTGTCTCTCTGCCTAGCCCTCTGGATACTGTTTGCCGATCGTCGACCCACGCTTGCCCTCGGATTACTCTCTATCTTGCCTCTGCCATACCTGTCTACTGTTTACTGACCCTGCCTGTGTTTTGACCATGTTTCTCAATAAAGCCTTGCATATGGATCCGCATGTCTCACGTCTCGTCAGCCCTGTAACAGAATACTCGGCCTCACAAGGATCCAGGGGCTTTCATGAACAATACTGGCCCGGTATGTACACTGCAAGACTATTATTATCCCTCAAGCAGGGTAAGCGATCACTCGAGGACTTTATTCAAGAATATCTAGATGTTGCTAATGATTCAGATTTTCCGGACGATGTGTTGATCGATTTTTTTTGTGACGGCATTAATCAGCCGCTCAAATCACAGTTAATCCGTGAGGGTCCCCGCTCATCTCTCAGTCAGTTTATGGACTATGGTTTATTGACTGTTGGTTCAGCATTCACTGTGGGGGTCGCGGAGGAACGATACACCGCACCCAATTGTGTGATCACAGCCGCGCTAGAGCACGCTCACAAAATGGCGGCCACAACAACACCCCGTAGCGTCATCGCTGCCAATCACAAACCAAGTCAAGTCGCAGCTGATGTTAAAGAGCCAAGTCAAGTCCCAGCTGATGTTAAAGAGCCAAGTCAAGTCCCAGCTGATGTTAAAGAGCCAAGTCAAGTCCCAGCTGATGTTAAAGAGCCAAGTCAGGTCACAACCAATGTTAAAGGGTCAAGTCAAGCTTCAGTTGATCGTCACGAGTCAATCCAAGCAACAGTTGATCGTCACGAGTCAAGCCTAGCCACAGTTGATCGTCACGAGTCAGGCCAGGCCACCAGTGATCTCCGTGAGTCAAGCCAAGCCATAGTTGATCGTCACGAGTCAAGCCAAGCCACCAGTGATCTCCGTGAGTCAAGCCAAGCCACAGTTGATCGTCACGAGTCAAGCCAAGCCACAGTTGATCGTCACAAGTCAGGCCAGGCCGCAAGTGATCGTCACGAGTCAAGCCAAGCCACAGTTGATCGTCGCGAGTCCAACCAAAGCACAGCGCTCCAGCCAGAGTCTCTTTGTGCCTCAACGCTCCAGCCAGAGTCACGCCACGTCACAGCTGGCCAGCCAGAGTCACGCCACGTCACAGCTGGCCAGCCAGAGTCACGCCACGTCACAGCTGGCCAGCCAGAGTCACGCCACGTCACAGCTGGCCAGCCAGAGTCACGCCACGTCACAGCTGGCCAGCCAGAGTCACGCCACGTCACAGCTGACCAGCCAGAGTCACGCCACGTCACAGCTGACCAGCCAGAGTCACGCCACGTCACAGCTGTCCAGCCAGAGCCTCTTCACGTCTCAGCTCCTCAGCCAGAGCCTCTTCACATCTCAGCTCTTCAGCAAGAGCCTCTTCATGTCTCTGCTGATCTGCCAGAGTCTGTCACACCCAGAGATTTAAGGTCAGTCCTTCGAGTTCCCTGTCTGATATCCAGCGTGAGGGATGCACCGCTGGTGTCTGCACGCGCTGCTGGTATCCCCAAATCCACTCACTTTAGCTCTCTTGTCCCTGAACTCATTCCCCTGTTCGAAGCGCTTCCCATGATGGGGATTGCTTTGTGTTGCGTTTGGGCTGCATACACTACCACTGAACTGCCCGAGGTGGCGACGTCCACTGTAATGTCTCCAGGGGTGGCGGCTGATGCTGCAGAACCTCTTGGGGTGGTGACGCTCGCTGCGGTGCTCTCTGAAGCGATGGCACTCGCTGCAGCTTCTTCAGGGGTGGCAGCACATGCTGCAGAACCTTCTGAAGCGGTGGTGCTCGTTTCAGCTCCTTGTATAATGGTGGCGCCCAGTAATGAACTCTACCTGTCTCCGGATGATACCACTGTAGAACCTCCAGAGGTGTCAGTGGTACCCGCCTGTGAATCCTCGTCCTGTCCTGTCACGGCTAAGGAGGCCATCTGTGAACTCTCGCCCTGTCCTGTCACGGCTAGGAAGGCCGTCTGTGAACACTCTCCCTGTCCTGTCACGGCTAAGGAGGCCGTCTGCGAACTCTCGCCCTGTCCTGTCACAGCTAAAAGGGCCGTCTGTGAACTCTCGCCCTGTCCCGTCATGGCTAAGAAGGCCGCCTGTAATTCCTTGTCCTGCCCAGTCACGGCTATAGAGGCCACCTGTGATTCCATGTCCTGCCCAGTCACGGCTATAGAGGCCGCCTGTGATTCCATGTCCTGCCCAGTCACGGCTGTGAAGACGGCCTGTGATTCCTTGTCCTGCCCTGTCACGGCTATGAAGGCCGCCTGTGATTCCTTGTCCTGCCCTGTCACGGCTATGAAGGCCGCCTGTGATTATCCGTCCTGCCCTGTCACGGCTACGAAGGCCGCCTATGATTTCCTGTCATGCCCTGTCACGGCTAGGGAGGCTGCCTGTGATTCCCAGACCTGCTCAGCCACGGCCCCTGAGACCAGGAAGGCTCTCCCTGTGTTGTCTGTCTCTACTCTCCCTGTGTTGTCTGTCTCTGCTCTCTCTGTGTTGTCTGTCTCTGTTTCCCCCCCAGATCTCAGACTCAGTCATGGTTTCCTGCCTGGTCTACGGTCCTACTCCGGTCTGGTGGTCTCTGGTCCCGTCTGTTCCGCCCTGGTGGGCTCCAGGTCTGTCTGCTCCGCCCTGGTGGGCTCTGGTCCCGTCTGTTCCGCCCTGGTGGGCTCCAGGTCCGCCTGCTCCGCCCGGTGGGCTCCAGGTCCGCCTGCTCCGCCCTGGTGAGCTCCAGGTCCGCCTGCTCCGCCCTGGTGGGCTCCAGATCCGCCCGCTCCGCCCTGGTGGGCTCCAGCTCCGTCCGCTCCGCCCTGGTGGGCTCCAGCTCCGTCCGCTCCGCCCTGGTGGGCTCTTGCTCCGTCTGCTCCACCCTGGATCATAGGAGCGTCTGGAAGCCGCTCCTTGGGGGGGGGGCTATGTCACAAATCCTGGCCATGAACTTCTGTTCATTCACCACTAGAGGTCACCCACCCATCACATTGACTTTCACACCACACAGTTACAGATCACTCATAGACTGCATTTCCCATCATCCACTGCACCAACACAGCTGTTCACACTGATCACGCTTGCACCTGTTAACCATCTCACAATCACCATCACCCAATCACACACACTAAATAAGCTCTGGACTTTCTCCTACTCTCTGCCGAGTATTGTTTAGCGGTTATCACTCCCCTAGAGATAGCTACCTTACGGAGCCCACTTATTTGTCATAGTTCTTGCCTAGCCTTTTGATAGTTTTTCCTGTGTTTGATTCCTGCCCGTGTTCCTGGATTATTCTCTCTGCCTTGCCCTTTGGACTCTGTTTGTACCTCACTTGGATTATTGCTCGTTCTCCTGGATTGTCTCTCTGCCTAGCCCTCTGCCATACCTGTCTACTGTTTACTGACCCTGCCTGTGTTTTGACCATGTTTCTCAATAAAGCCTTGCATATGGATCCGCATGTCTCACGTCTCGTCAGACCTGTAACACACACCTGAACAAGCTCATCAATTTGTTGAGGGTTACTAAGGCCGGAGATTGTCTTACTATTGGGAGATGAGAGGGTCTGTATTAATTACCATTAAAAAGCATAACAGCTAACTAAAAAAAACACACTAAAAAAACAAGAATGCAACAAATATAGTTAGTATTATTTGTCCAAAATACAGTGTACAACTGTGTAACAAATCAGGCTTAAGATTTGTTTTACTCTACACTTAGCATTAGGCCAAATATACAATATGTTAAAGAGCATTTCATAATAAACAATTATAAATGGGAAAATTATTTTTAAATGGCAAGGTAAAGACAATTAAAACTTTGAAATTAGTAAAATTAAAATTAGTGAACTGAGTTTATGATGACATCACTGTTTTCTCCAGTGCTGCTTTATAGATGAATTAAAGGGATACTCCACCCCAAAATGAAAATTTTAACATTAATCACTTACTGTCATCAGTAACGCATGGATACGTATTATACGTTTACTTACTCTGATTTGAACGGAAACAGTGTATCCATGCGTTACTGATGACAGAGAATAGCGTACGCACTTTGCATCCATCGGATGCTTTCCAAAATGGCTCTACACAGAGACAGAGAGGAGACGAATTGTTGAATAAATGTCGTTATTTTTATTTTCTTTGCGTACAAGAAGTATTCTCGTCGCTTCAGAAAATTCAGATTGAAGCACTGATGGCAGATGGACTATTCTGACGAAGTTTTTCATACTTTTCTATGCCTTGACAGTGTAATTTACTATGCAGTCAATGGGACAGTCACAAGCCTCCCGGTTTTCATCCAAAATATCTTAAATTGTGTTCTGAAGACAAACAAAGCTTCTACAGGTTTGGAACGACATGGGGGTAAGTGATTAATAACAAAATTTTCATTTTGGGGTAGAGTATCCCTTTAAACTCACTTCAAAATTGATGGACTTTACACATTTATTGAACCAAACTGAATCAACAATGAACTGATTTCAACTGAAAATTACTACTGTTTACTATTGTCTTTTAGAGCTGATTTCTAGAAAGACTTGAATTCTGTTTGCATCACTAAATCATTATTTTCTTGTTTATCTCTATAAAGCTGCTGTGAAACAATCTGTATTGTATAAAGTGCTATATAAATACAGGTGACTTGACTAGTTAACTTTTTTCTGTTCATATGAGAGAGCATTTTGATTATGAATATTGTTTGTTTGTTTTAGAAGATACTTATTTTAAGCTAAATATAAATACGGCACAGTCTTCAAGAGGTAAACTCTGAACCCCATACAGTATCTTTTATCAGTGAATGCAATGTAAAAATTTAAAAAATAAGAACATCTGATCGTAACTTTTAATACTTAAATATTTACTTTTTATTATTATTTTTTAATTCTTAGACACCACTGCTTTTGCCCTCGGGGCCCAAAATCCTCATCTATGATGACTATTTTGACTGTTTAGTTTAGTTTGTTTTCTTTACAAAGTACCACTGCTGACCAGATGGAAATATGAATAGCGATCCCAAAAAAAAAAAGGATTGTCTGGACCTCCGCTGGGAAGGGAGCATAGAGACCGGACCTCTTGGAATTTAAAGGGGTCATATGATGCGATTTCTTGTTTTCCTTTTCTTTAGTGTGTTATGTAGCTGTTTGTGCATGTATAAGATCTGCAGAGTTACAAAGCTCAAAGTCTCCCACAAAAGGATTTATTCTATCTAAAAGAGAAGGCTGATCCAGACCGGGCTAAAACGGCTCATTCAAACGCCCCCACATGTCTACATCACGATGTGGAAATTTTTGTGTAATGCCGCCCCAAATGTTCACGTGAGGAAAGAAGGCATGGTTTCAGTAAATGCAGTAGTGTTGATGCAGCCATGTCAGGGAGACGCTGTGTGTTTCTATGCCAAAGCAAAAGCACTTTATTTGGTCTTCCGAATGTAGATGCAATTAGAAATCACTGAGGCCGCGTCCTATTGTGGCCTTCAAAGCAGGTGAAGAGTCGCGGCAGGGAGCTGAAAGGAACAGACTTCAGCGTAAACGACCAGTTCCCCAAAGAAATCCTGGAGCGACGCAAAATTTTGTTCCCAATCCGACGCAGTCTCATCCAAAAGGGCTCCCGAGCTGTCATCGCCGTGGACCGGCTCTACGTGGACGGGCAGCTCTACCGCAACCTCAGTACCACTCCGTGGTTATATTACCACCACTCCAGATAAGAATCCGTTATATTTTTCTTTTTTTCCTCGCTTGTTCTTCCATTTACCTCTAACTATTTATGTAATTTCGCTAATTTAATACGATATCATAACAAACACGATACCGTCAGTCTCCGCAGCGTTTAAATGTTGTTGCAATGTTTTCGTTTCTGCCAAGTTTTTACTTTCATCCCTCTCTGCTTGCTTCTTTGTATGTCTTTCTTACTTCCAACTCCTTTCACTGCACCGATCACCTGCTTTACTACACAATCACACACAACACCCTATATCACACATCTGCACGGCACGACCATGTACATATACACTCAGCGTTAACGCAACCACTCCGACCTTACAGCGCACACAGGTATGAAGGACATACTCGCGTACAAGTGCGTACACGCCCGCTCATATCTTATTCATTTGAGCATCACACGCAGCGAGCAGCATTAGCTACACACACACATCTATGGGCGCACTGAGGTTTGTCACATGGAATGTGAATGGAGCTGGCTCCAGAGAAAAGAAGTTAAAAATATTTAGCCAGCTTAAAAAACTACAGGCGTAGACGTTGTTTTATTACAAGAGACTCATAGACCTGCCACAGCTACAGATCAACTTAAAACAACTGAGTTTCCTAATGTGTTCTCAGCCTGCTATAACTCTAGGCAAAGGGGGGTAGCAATTTTAATACATAAAAATGTTAATTTCACAGTACTCAACACAGTTATAGATCCAGAAGGTAGATTTCTAATCATTAAATTATCTATATTTGACAAAAAGTTATGTATTGTTAGTATATATGGTCCAAATGTTGATGACCCCTCTTTCTTTCACGGTTTTTTTTACCACACTCTCTGAACACCTAGATTGTGCACTTGTTATTGGGGGAGACCTCAACTTTGGACTAAATAAAGAAATGGACAGGCTAAGTACAGCTGGAACTCAGCGCAATTGGGAATCCACAAATATAGTTAAACAGTACACGAGTGACTATGGACTTTGCGATGCATGGCGTTCTTTTCACCCCAACCGTAGGGAATATACTTTCTTCTCACATGTCCATCACTCTTACTCTCGTCTGGATTATTTCTTAGTCAGCAGCTCACTGCTGAGTGACATTTCAGACACAGAGATAAACCCTATAGCTGTCAGCGATCATGCTGCTGTTTCTTTAACTCTAGTAAATAAGAAGGCCACTCCACCAAGTAATAACTGGAGATTCAATACATCATTGCTTAAAGACGACGATTTTATTAAATATTTTAAAGAAGAGTGGGCTTTATATTTAGACTATAATGACCTGCCTGGAACATCAGCATCTGTTCTCTGGGAAGCAGGCAAAGCTGTGATGAGAGGTAGAATAATCTCATTCTCATCGCATAAAAAGAAAAGAGAAAATAAATGTATTCAGGAATTAGAAGAAACCATAAAAACTTTAGAAGAAGCCTACGTATCCTCCCAGGAACAGGAAATGCTGAAAAAAATATGTAAAGCAAAACTAGAATTAAATGAAATTATTAATAAAAAAACTAAATTCTTAGCACAAAGACTTCGCTGGCAAGAATTTGAATATGGTAACAAATCAGGTCAATTCCTAGCGAATCAGTTAAAAATAAATAAAGAAAAAACAACTATATGTGCTGTTAAAGATTTAACTGGGGATACAGTATATGACCCTGAAAGAATAAACAACACTTTCAGGGACTTTTACAAATCTTTATATTCTCCACAGATAAACCCATCTAAAGACGAAACTGACCAATTTCTTGACAATATAACTCTTCCGAAATTATCAGACAATCAAGCGATGGCATTGGATTCTCCACTGACAACAGATGAACTTCAGGAAGCCTTGAACAGTATGCCCAATAAAAAGGCTCCAGCAGAATTCTATAAAGAATTCTGGGCTATTCTGGCACCAACATTCTACAGAATGTTGCAGGAAACCAAAAAAATGGCAGACTTCCACCAGATATGAATTCTGCCAACATTAGTCTCTTGCTAAATCCAGGCAAAGACCCTGTATTGCCTACCAGCTATCGTCCAATATCCCTTATTAATGTGGACACTAAAATAATCTGCAAAGCTATCTCAAAAAGAATAGAGAAGATAACCCCTCTCATAATTAATTCCGACCAAACTGGTTTCATAAAAGGGAGGCACTCCTCAACAAATACACGTAGGTTACTTAACTTGATAGACTATTCATGCAATAGAAACCTTCAAATTACAATATTGTCTTTAGATGCAGAAAAAGCTTTTGATAGGGTTAACTGGAATTTTCTATTTGCAACTTTACACAAATTTGGTTTTGGAAACTCTTTCATAAACTGGTTAAAAATATTATATAACTCTCCAATAGCATGTGTCAGGACAAATGCCCAAACGTCCTCTAGCTTCTATCTTAAGAGGGGCACCAGGCAGGGATGCCCCCTCTCCCCCTCACTGTTTGCAATTTTTATTGAACCACTAGCAGCAGCAATTAGACAGGCAACAGTGATTAAAGGCATTAAATGCAAGAATGTAGAACATAAAGTTAGTCTTTACGCAGATGATGTATTACTTTTTCTTCAGCA
>JALXFT010000714.1:0-47207 GCA_023376895.1 Aspiorhynchus laticeps
TTCACAAACCACTCTCTCTGAGGTAATTACATTAATAAACTCTTTCTCAAGAGTCTCAGATTATTCAATAAACTGGTTAAAATCAACAGTTCTTCCAATTAATTGCTCCTTCCAGAATTCTTCCACTCCACTGCAATCTGGAAATATTAAATATTTAGGTATTAATGTTTCTCCTAGGCTGGCAGATTTGATTAAATTAAACCACATCCCACTTTTAAAGAAGGTAGAAGATGATCTAACCAGATGGAGGTCTCTACCCATATCACTCATGGGAAGAGTCGCCTCAATAAAAATGATGGTTTTGCCAAGAATTAATTATTTATTTGCAATGATCCCGAGCAAACCACCACCTGACTGGTTTAGATCTCTGGACTCCTCCATCTCTAAATTCCTTTGGAAAGGTAAACCCCCCCGTATTAGCTTAAAAACGCTGCAAAAGACCAAGGATAAAGGAGGACTAGATCTACCTAACTTTCACCACTATTTCTTAGCAAACAGGCTTCAACACATTTCAGGGTGGTTAAAACACACCCTCTTAGATGAGCCTTGGCTAGATGTAGAACAGGCATTATGCAATAATATAGAGATTTCGGATCTGCCATTCATTAGCTCGATCAGCAAACGACACGTATGCTTCAAAAGCATCAGTATCAGCTCTTCTCTGACAGCATGGTGGGAGTTTCTAAAAATGACGGAGTCTTCACTAATCCCATGCAAACGTACCCCCATCTGGAACAATCCTGACATATTGCTAAACAACAATATGATAAACTTCACAGATTGGAGTTGTAAAGGTATTAAATACCTGGAACATATATTCGAAGGGACAGACTTTATTCCCTTTGACAAATTAGTTAAACAATATGGGATTAATAAGCACAGATTTTTAGAATATCAACAAATTAAATCTATTGTAAAAAGGAAATTTAAGTCTAATCATATCAATTTACAAATACCACCAAGTGTGGCAGATTTTCTTAATCTCAAAACCCCCAAATTAATGTCTAAAATATTATTTTGGCACTTTCCAAAATAGATGAATCAGTATCACTTCCTATTGCAAAATGGGAGGCAGATCTATCAGTAAACTGGGACCATAATTTCTGGTCTCAGATATGTTTAAAAACATTTGAACTGATTAGAAATCCTGGTTTACAATTAGTACAATACAAAATCCTGCATAGAGTGCACTACACAGGTCATCGGATGTTCAGGATGGGTTTTACAGCTTCTAACAACTGCTCACACTGTAAAGGCAATACAACTGACAATTATATCCACGCTCTATGGTTCTGTCCACCTGTTCAGAGGTACTGGTACAGGATTTGTGAAGACTTATCAAAGTGTCTTAAATGTTCTATTCCAGCCTCTCCTTTAGTCTGCTTGTTGGGCGACCTAGATGGTGTCACTACAGAAGGTAACACAATCCACATGGCTTTCACTGCCCTATGCATTGCTAAGAAGACTGTCCTCATGAACTGGAAAAATAAAAATAATCTTAATGTCAACCAATATAGAGATTATTGGTGGGATTATATTAGTCTTTACACAGCTTCTGCTGCCACATTAGATCAATCTCTCTGGGCTCCTTTGATCAGCTCCATCACCTAGTGTGAGTGGGGGTCCCGATTCTGTCCGGCTGTGGTTTTTGTTGTTGGCGTGGGGTGGCGATGTGGGCCTGGGGCATCTGGGGGTTCCCTGGGGGTGGGTTTCTTGGGGGGTTCGGCGCTGGGGCTGCGACCTTGGCCTGGATGGGGTATTGGTGACTCTTGGGTGCTGTTTTTCTGGCGGCTGCATGCGGCGCTGCTGGGGATGCCTGTGCCGGCGGACGTAGGTTACCAGCCTGGCGGCCGCACTGTTCCGGGGTTGGTCCGGGGGGGGCTTGGGGTTCTGGGGGCGCTCTGCCTCCGGGTTGGGGTTACGGCCCGCCCTGGACAGATTTGGGGTAACGGGGGTGCCTATGGGGGTCAGCGGGGGAGCTGGCTCCAAAGGGGGGGGGTATTTTGCCCCCTCTGATGCTTTCCTCCCCATCCCTAAGGCTTCACTTCTCCCGCTCCATCACACCAACACATAGGTAGGGTTTTGAGGTGCGGGTGTGTCGCTGGGATGCGGGGGAGGTGGTACTCCTCTGTCTCCTCGTGGCCGCCTGCATCTCAATCACACATTACAGCTTAGACATTCTCATTACTTACTGTCACATGACACATACATATAGGGCCTTGGGGGTGGGCACACTGAATGGCATCCGGAGGGCGGTCTGTTCATTCAGCCTTCCCTCTGGGGCCAGTGCCCACTTCTCAATTTTAAGTTGCACATAGACATTGAGGGCTCTAGGGAGGGGACGAGCTGACACAAGCTTGTGGAGGGTGCCCCTCCCCTGTTTTAAAGCACCCCTGTTTTAAAGCACCTTAGAACAACACACACCAACACTACATTTGAGCGGGTGAGGTGAAGCATGGGGTCTTTTATTTTTCTCACACCCCTGTTCTCTGTTCTCTGTCTGGGGCCGGGGGCTGTGAGGGTGAGCTGGCCGCCCGGTCGGGGTCTGGGCTGTTGGTTTTCTCTGCTGCTGCGGGGACCGGGGTGGTCTTCCTGTCCCCGCGCCGGAGCGAAGGGGGTTCAGCTCCGGGATCGGGCGCTGACTACCCCTCTGGGGGTGGTGGTGCCTGGATCTAGGAGTATAGAGTGCATATGGGGAGTGTGAGTGTGGGTACCGTGTCTATTT
The DNA here is from genome assembly GCA_023376895.1 of Aspiorhynchus laticeps. Taxonomy (NCBI): domain Eukaryota; kingdom Metazoa; phylum Chordata; class Actinopteri; order Cypriniformes; family Cyprinidae; genus Aspiorhynchus; species Aspiorhynchus laticeps. The sequence continues at coordinate 2,726 of JALXFT010000714.1, forward strand.
TTGTGTGTCTACATGTGGGGCAAGGGTGTGAATATTCGTTTGCGTGCATGAGGGTGGGAACGTTTGCTTGTGTATATGGGTGCTTGTTCGTCTACGTCTATGTGTCAGGTCGGGCCTTAGACTCCACCTCACTCATCATCTCAGTCGACCCCCACCCCACCACCATGCCCTGCCGGTGGAGGATGCCGCCGGTGCGTTGGTGGTTTCTCGCGCCGGGGCAGGATGCTCGGGTGAGCGCTGGCCCACTCTCGGCGGTCGCTTGGTGGGGCCTGGCCCTACTGGCCTTGCTGGGCCCCGATTGGGGGGTGGGGGGCCTTTGGGTCTCCGGGCCCAGGGCCCGGTCTGCCCTGGTGTGGTCGGCTGCCGGTGGAGCCTGCGGGCTTGCCGCCACGGCACCCTGGGGCGTCTACACTGTGGCTGTCGGAGGTCCCACCTTCGGGCTCTCCTCTGCCCTTTTCTGGGTGGAGGCCGCGGTTGTCCCTGCCTGCTTCATGCCTTGCGGGATGGGGCTGTTGTTCCCCACACACACTATTAAACATTTACATGGAGGAACCTTATGAACACAAGCGCGCTCACACACACAGGTGTACACTCAAGCATTCACATTGGTGTAAAAACAGGTGCTCACAGACACACATTGTCTTGATCTGCTGTTGCTTCAAAACTTATTTTGTAATATTAGTTAGGTGTGCTGCTCAATAACATTTAACATTTAGAATTTATTGTGATTCATACAGATGTTGGTTGTTGCTGCAGTCTCTCTGATGTTGTGTCTTCTGTTGTTTTCTTCTGTTGTTTTCTTCTGTTGTTTTCTCTTTTTGTCAGCAGGTATCGAAGCAAATTGTCTGTTTTTTTGTTTTTTTTTTGTTTTGTTTTCTGTTTTTTTTTTCTTCTTTTTTTTCCCTCTCTCTCTCTATCCCCCATTCTCCTTTTTTCTCTCTCTCTCTCCCCCTTCTCTGTTGACTTTCCCCACAGCTTTTTTTTTTTTTTCTTCTCTTTCTTCTTTCTCTCTCTTGTTTTCTCTGTCCCCTGGTCTTGTCTGTCATAGTGTGGTTAAATAAAAGGGTATATAAAATTAAATTAATAATTTAAAAAAAAAAAAAAAAAAAAAAAAAAAGGCTGTGAATGATGATAGCATAGCTACACATACGTACTGTCATGTGTTATCTGTGTTACTGACAGGCCGAAAAAAAAAAAAAAAAAAAAAAAAAAAGAAATCATTGGTTAAGATTCGTTTACAACAGAACAGCAAACCCAAATGTTCGAATTTGTGCAACGCATTTTATGGACGACCGTTTTGTGAACCTACGAGAGTACAAGGCTGGCTGTGCACAAATGCTATTTCTTAAAAAAAAAAAGGAAAAAAAAGAAAAAAAAGGTAAATTCTGACTTTGCTCTGAAAATCTGGTGTTTCTGAATCAGCGACTGCAAGTATGTTTTGTTATTAGTTTAAGTATTTGCTATTGACTGTTCAAATGTGCAGTTTTCTGCAGTGTAGAGTAACGCGTTTTGTGTGTGTGAGAGAGAGAGAGAGAGAGAGCGAGAGAGAGAGAGGGGGGGTCACATCACAATGGAGTCAGCAGACTTAACCACGGCTTGTGTGCAAATATATACTAGCTTCATCACTGTGTCTGTCATGCGACTCTGTTCCCCTCTCGGGCTTGAACTGATGGTAAAACTAAGGACATTATTAACTGTCTTTATATTTACTCTGAAAGCTGAAGCTTGCGATTATGGTAAGGGGCGTTACATTTCTGTGACTTGTTCATTATTCAAGTCTGGATTTCACCTTATGCTTTTGTTGAGTTATATTTAATTTTTGTCTATTGTCACACAACTTACCTCAGTATCTCTAAAGGACACTTTATATTCTTCAGTCCAGTGCAGAGCAGCTTCACTCCTGAATCCCGCAGATTATTATTGCTCATGTTCAGCTCTTTCAGATTGGTCTCTGATTCTAGAACTGTAGCCAGAGCTGAACAGCTTTTGTCTGTCAAGCCACAGTCATTTAGCCTACAAGAGAAATAAGATTACAGAATAATTAGATTGAATACATTTGCTAAATGTAAATATTAAATCTATTTTTAGCCTTTAGCTGAAATATGGCTACCTATAGCTTTAATGACAATGAGTTATACATTTTAAAGTGCTAGCTCCATATGAGCGCTACTTAGTCAATTCTGATAAAATCATTGTCATTTCGTTCAAGTGCTCAACATAATGCTCAATGCTCTAAAAACACACTGTAAATGGAAACCTTTGATGCTCTTTACAGAGTGCTCACACAAAATATGCATGTGAGCATTTGAAAGCAGTCACCTATTAAAGGGTTAGTTATGTCAAGCTATGCTTACTTTTCTTTTAAAAATTTAGGAGTACATTCAAAATTGCAGGAGAACCTTCTTATCAATAACACAAATTAGCCTTCCCATTATAAGGTAATATTTGACTCCAGTGATTTACTGAGGCATTTTTTCTAACTTTATTAAAAGTATAAAATGTAAAATTCAAAAATGTATATTTACAAGCTTTTCCAAAATGTCTAATTAAAACAATAGGCATACAATAAGAACAAGTAGAATAAATAGAATAAGTTACCAATCAAAAGAAATCATTAATAACAAAATTCATTTCCACAACAAAGGTAGTACAGAAGAACACAAAAGTGGCATGTAGGTATATTTACAGACATTTAAAGAGGCTCAGGGGTGGCATGGATGTTTTAAATTCAAAACAATGTTGTGAGATTAATGTTTAAATATAACATTTTGAATATAGAAATATAGTTTGATTAAAATGATTTAAATAACTGAAATGTGGCGGCAAGTTGCTGATTTTATCACTGAATCATTCATTCAATTGATTAATTTAGGAACGAATCAAGTGACTTCATGAATGGGTGATTAAATCATTGACTCACTAGATTTGTTTAAAAATGCACGTTCATTCATTAACGAAATACCGCTTTGTTTGCTTGGCAGAGGCTCAGCTCTGACTTTGATTAAAACTATTTACGTTGACTAGTGTTAATTTCATCAGCTATTTTCAATTTTAGTCTTAGTCTTAGTCCCGTGTTAAAATGTCCTTGTTAGTTTTTATCATATTTAGTCAACCTTATCCTATTTAGTTTTAGTCAAGTTTTAGTCGACTAAGGCCGGTTTCACAGACAGGACTTAGACTAAGCCAGGATTAGGCCATTGTTCAATTAGGACATTTAAGTAATTTTTATAAACGTGCCTTAGAAAAAACATTACTGGTGTGAATCTAAAGACAAAACAAAGGCACTGACATATTTTAAGATCAGTCAGTGCAAGTTTCTTTCAGTTGAAACAGCTCAGACTTACATTTTAGTCTAGAACTAGGCTTAAGCCTTGTTTGTGAAACTGGGGGTAAAAGTCTCAACATTTTAGTCTAGTTTTAGTCCAAGAAAATCTTAAGTATTTAGTCTTTTAGTCAATGAAAACTTGAAATTTTAGCAATAAGATTATTATTAATTAATTGTACAGCAGTATTAATTTTGGCAGCCATTTTTAATTGAGTCTTAGTCTTACTCAAATGTACATTTTAGTTATCATATTTAGACAACCTTGTCCTTTTTGTCAGGTTTTAGTCAATGAAATCTTAGTCACATTTTCGTCATTCTGTATAATGGTTAAACTGATAAAAAATATTTTTGCTCAAAATTAAAATCGTAATGATTGTTGTCATTTGAGAAATTTACTTTTGCATTTCAGGTATTGCACTTTCTCCATTAAGCACAAATCAATAGAATGTGACACATACAGTACATGGTGTATTTTACCTCATCTAGAGTAGTACTGATTTATTATAGGCTTTTTATTATGTAAATTAATATCAAAGACTTATGCAATCTCCCTGTCTACATTATGAAAAAATATTATTACAGTGAAATTCCTAGTTTTAATTCTAATTCCTAGTAATTCCACTAGTTCCAAATTGCAATATTTCTCTACTAAAACAACAGCGGTTAAGTAAGTGCATTTATTTAGCAACCACAATCGCAAACAATACAGTCGAGATCTTATGACAGAATCTCTGGCTGCGTGACACTTTCATTTAGATCGCTAAACTCAGCTCGTTTGTTGGTGTTTTCAGATTATTGGTGGTGGCGCTTCCGCAATGAGGAGCGAGCGTGTGCGCATGGTTGCCATATTGCTTAAAATGAGCAAAACACCGATCAGAAAGTGTAACAGCGAAGCTCTGATTAGGGTTATTTGAACTCTTGATACCTGGCAACCGCACACATGAAAAAAGCTTGCTTAGTAGAGGCGTGTAGAGCGGTCTGCAATAACATTTTGGCTCCTTTTTTTGACGAAAATAAAAAGTTAAAAAATTTTTGAATACATTTTAGCCTCGTCTTATTTCGTCAATGAAATTGCATGTTGATTTAGTCTTAAAAGTTATCGTTTATTGACCTTATTATCATTTCATCTTCGTCTTGTCTTAGTCATGGGAAAAAAGCTTGTCAATGAACATTTTTCATCATAGTCTTCGTTAACGATATTAACATTCACATTGATGAAATAGAGCAAAATCAGGCAATTGTTAAAGTCAGACAATATAAGTCCCTTAATATTAACTTCTTGTTTATTGAACTGTTGTAATCACATTTGCAAACTCCCTTAATTAAAAGCTGTCACTCACCTCAGTTCATCACGATCTCACAAAGTTCCATTATAATCAACTAATCTCTTATTTACATCGTGTCTGCACTTTGTTTATTATAATGAGAGGGTTTGTGAGCCTCTGAACAAAACTCTGGTGTTTTGAGCAGTGAGTGGATTGCGATTAACATTGCGTTCAAGGAATCAACAGATATGTCTGTGATACATTACTCAACGCAGCAAAACCATTGAAGCTCATCTGAGCGCAAACACATATATGCTGATCGGGTCACTCACACTGGCCGTTTATTTAATAGTCGCACGCAATAGTTGGTCGCATTGTAGAGCCTTGTATTAGTGGGTACTGTACTGACCGTACTGGTACTTGGTACTGCTGCTACTGCAGAAAGGCTGACTTGATACCATAGTACTGGTACTTTTGACAACAATCAAAACTAAATAAAACCTGCTGTTGTGAATGCTTTAGGTTGTCATGCAGACTTCTAGCTTACACTGCATTAAAATGATTGGTTAGCAAGTTACTGAAATAATATTAGGTTAGGTAGCTGGTTACCAGTTGATATTCACTACAAACATTTGAACAGTTAGTAATATTAGCTAACTGTGGCAAGGGCCAACACAAGGGGACAATGTAACGTTTTTGTTTAGTTTGACTTACAGAGCTCTTTTGGAGGTTTTGATGACTGCTGATAGTCTAATGAGACACTCGTCTGATTTCTTGAATTTCTGAAGCTCAAAATCCTCCAGCTCCTCTTCTGATGTCAACAACACAAAGGTCAAAGCAGACCACTGGGCAGGTGAAAGGTCAGCAGATGAGAGGCTTCCTTTGCTGAGGTGGGTCTGAATCTCTTTCACCAGCGTTTGATCGTTCAGTTCATTCAGACAGTAGAACAGGTTGATGGAGCTCTCTGGAGACAGATCAGCTTCTAATTTCTGCTTGATGTACTGAACTATTTCCTCATTACTCTGGTCATTGCAGTCTTGCTGTGTCAACAGACCTCTTAAGAGTCGACGATTGGACTGGAGTGACAAACCGAGGAGGAAGCGAAGGAAAAGGTCCAGGTGTCCATTATCACTCTCCAGTGCCTTGTCCACTGCAATCTTGAGCAAATCAATCATGTTTTTTTTGGACTGGAGTGACAAACCGGGAAGGAATCGAATGAAAAGGTCCAGGTATCCTTTGCCACTCTCAAGTGCCTTGTCCATTGCAGTCTTGAGCAAATCAATCATGGTTTCACTTCTGTTTTCCTGTTCTGTAGAGTCCTGATCAAACACACTATTCTTGTTGATGTCTAGACACAGATGTGCATAAAGGGCTGCAATAAACTCTTGAATGCTCAAGTGAACAAAGCAGTACATGGTACCAACATTGATCCCTGTTTCCTCCTTAAAGATCTGGGTACACATGCCTGAATACACTGATGCCTTATTGACGTCAATACCACAGGCTTCCAGATCTGTATCATAGAAGATCACATTGTTTCTTTGCAGCTGATGAAAGGCCAGTTTCCCCAGTGAAAGGATGGCATCTTTATCCCAGGAGACATCTGATCTGTATTCTCCATCATACTTTTGTCTGCTATGCTGGATCTGATAGCAGAGAAAGTGTGTGTACATTTGTGTCAGAGTCTTGGGAGTGTCTTCAGTGTTTGATTCCTGCAGTGTTTTGGAGTCCTCACCAGCCTGACTGAATTTTACATCATTATTTCTTTTCTGCTCCAAAATGTTCTGGAGAACAGTGGATGAAATCCAGCAGAAGACTGGGATGTGGCACATGATAAAGAGACTCTTTGATTGTTTAATATGATCAATGATTTCTCTGGCCTGATCCTCATCTGTGAATCTTTTTCTGAAGTACTCCTCCTTCTGTGCATCACTGAATCCTCGTATCTCTGTCAGCCGGTCGATACAGTCAGGAGGAATCTTACTGGCAGCTGCTGGTCTGGTGGTGATCCAGATGAGAGCAGAATGAAGCAGATTTCCTTTGATGAGGTTCGTCAGGAGAACATCCAGAGAGGCTGGTGACCATACATCAGAACACGTCTCATTACCAGCAAAGTTTAGAGGAAGACGACATTCATCCAATCCATCAAGAATGAACAAGACTTTGAATTGATTTCTTCTTGTAAGGTTCAGTCCTTTTGTCTCTGGGAAAAACTGAGTTATAAGGTCCATCAAACTTTGGTTTTCTGTCTCCTTTAAGTTCATTTCTCTGAATGGAAGAGGAAATATGAAGCGGATATCCTGATTTTCTTTTCCTTCGGCCCAATCCAGAACAAACTTTTGCACAGAGACTGATTTTCCGATGCCAGCAACTCCTTTTGTCAGCACAGTTCTGATCTGCTTGTCTTGTTCAGCTGCTTCAAACACATTTTTGCATTCAACCTGTATTTCTTGTGATTCATGACGTCTGGAAGCAACTTCAATCTGTCTGACCTCATGTTCAGTATTGACCTGTTCACTACAACCCTGAGTGATATAGAGATCTGTGTAGATGTTCTTCAGAAGTGTGGAGTCACCTTGCTTTGTGATTCCTTCAAACACACATTGATAATTCTTCTTTAAGCTACATTTCAGCTGATGAATGAAGAACAGCTCACCTAAACAGAAACAAAAATACAGATTTTTTTTTGGTTATCAACATTAAAAAAAAAAATTCATACATAACATAACATAACATCCAAAAAAAAAAAAAAAAAAAAAAATTCCAACAGACACATACTCAATATTTGACATTGAGTATGTGTCTGTTAACAAAAATTCAGTCAAAGGGAGGGAGAGAGGGAAGGACAAGAAAAACACAAAAGTCACTCCTTTATACAGTCACGTATATCAGAGAGAAAGCACTGCCAAGCATCAATGGTATAAGTCTTGGCCCCATTGATTCGTGCCGTTGTACGTTTATAAGTCACTATTTGCAGGAGGCTACGGATCCAATATATTTTTCCACACATGTGCGGTGTAAACCAGTTCTGTATTATTGTCTTCTTCGCAGCTGTAAAAGCAGCAAACAACATTCTCTTTTGCATTGAACTAATACAGAGACCAGAATCATCATTAAGAAGACACAAACTTGGGTGAACAAACCAATCAATTCGCAGTAAGGATGATAAAACCAGATTTACATGTGTCCATAGACTGATGACGACAGGACATTCCCAAAACATATGCAGAAAAGTAACTGATGATGTAGTATTACATATATGGCAGTTGAAATTTGGTTGTAGTTTGATTTTAAATCTTTTGTAAGGAGTTATGTATGCTCTATGAATGACTTTGAAGTGAATAAGACGATGAGCCAGATTTTTAGATGTTAAGCTGAGATTAGACCACACTCTCTCCCAGTCGACAGATAAATTAAGGTCAGATAATTCCCTATTCCAAATAGTTTTAATTGAAAGAGGTTTTGTAATGCAATCAATAATCTTATTATATATTAAGGAAACAGATGGCCGACCAGCAGATGGTGCAATCCAGTCCTGATTGGATGAGAGGAAATGGAAGAAGACCAAGGAATGCCATACGCTTTGAGAGCAGAACGTAATTGAAGAAAGACAAAATATGCAGATGCTGGTAGACAAAATTTGGTTCTTAATGTCTGAAATGAACAGAGGCCCTGGTTATCATATATATCACCGTATGTGTTTACACCTAAAGAAGACCAAGAGGGTTAGACAAATGGATGATTTCCGCATACAAAATTAAAATTGTGCCATAAAGGTGTACGGTTACAAAATTTGAAGGGTCCTCCTATCCGACGTTCAACAATTTTCCAGATTTTAATAGAGTTGGCCACAACCGGACCAAATTTATAATTATTCCCTTTTTTTCCTGTGCCAGTAAATAAATTATCTTGGAGTCTATTTGGTTTAACCTTGTCAGCTTCAATCACCCTCCATGAAACTGTAGATTGAGGATCAACCCAATTATGAAGGGCCTTAAGCTGGAACGACCAATAATATAATTCAAAATTTGGTACAGCCAGTCCTCCTGCGCTATTAGGATGTTGTAATGTGATAAGTTTAATTCTGGGACATGTATCATTCTGTTACGGGTCTGAAGAGACGTGAGACAGGTGGATCCATTCGCAAGGCTTTATTAATAAACATGGTCAATACAGGCAGGGTCGATCAATGGCAAACAGGTATGGCATGGGCAAGACACAAGAATAATCCAAGGCAAGCGTGGGTCGGAGATCAGCGTACAGAGTCCAGAGGGCTAGGCAGAGAGAGGGAACTAGGAACACGGGCAGGAATCAAACACGGCAAGGCAGACTAAAGATACTGGGAAACGCTTTGTATGTAGACTGTGCTAAACAATACTCGGCAGCGTGTGAATGAATGTCCATGGTATTTATAGTGCTTGTGTGTGCGTGTGATTGGGTGATGGTGATTGCGTGATTGTTTGCAGGTGCGTGCGGGATAAATGGTGAACAGCTGTGTGGGTGCAGTGGATGCTGGGAAATGTAGTCCTTAGTGTGATCTGTGACGGTGTGAAAGTCCAAGTGGTGGGTGAGTGACCTCTAGAGGTGAGTGGCTGGAAGTTCGTGGTCTGGATTCGTGACATAGCCCCCCCCCAAAGAGCGGCTTCCAGACGCTCCTATGATCCAGGGTGGAGCGGACGGAGCTGGAGCCCGCCAGGGCGGGGCGGACGGAGCTGGAGCCCGCCGGGGCGGAGCGGACGGAGCTGGAGCCCGCCAGGGCGGAGCGGACGGAGCTGGGGGCCCCCAGGGCGGAGCGGGCAGGACTGGAGCCCCCCAGGGCGGGGCGGACAGACCCGGAACCCACCAGGGCGGAACAGACGGGACCAGAACCCACCAGAGCGGAGCAGATGGACCCGGAACCCACCAGGGCGGAACAGATGGGACCAGAGACCACCACAGGGAAGCAGACTGGGCAGGTAGCCCTGACAGCACCTGGAAGTAGAGAAGCACAAGGACAAACAACACAGGGAGAGCAGAAACAGACAACATTGGGAGAACAGAGACAGACAAGACAGGGAGAGCCTTCCTAGTCTCAGGAGCCGTGGCAGAGCAGATCTGGGAATCACAGGCGGCCTCCTTGGCCGGGACAGGACAGGGCGAGAGTTCATAGACGGCCTCCTTGGCCGGGACAGGACAGGGCGAGAGTTCACAGGCGGCCTTCTCAGCCGTGACAGAACAGGGCGTGAGCTTATAGACGGCCTCCATGGCCGGGGCAGGACAGGGCAAGAGCTCATAGACGGCCTCCTTGGCCGGGACAGGACAGGGCGAGAGTTCATAGACGGCCTCCTTGGCCGGGACAGGACAGGGCGAGAGTTCACAGGCGGCCTTCTCAGCCGTGACAGAACAGGGCGTGAGCTTATAGACGGCCTCCATGGCCGGGGCAGGACAGGGCAAGAGTTCATAGACGGCCTCCTTAGCCGTGACAGGACAGAGTGAGAGTACATTGGAGGATACCACCGACACCTCTGGAGGTTCTGCAGCTAATGCCGCCACCTCTGGAGGTTCTACGGTGGTAACCTGACCGAGTGAGAGTACGTTGCTGGGCGCCACCACCTTGCAAGGAGTTGAAACGAGCACCACTGTTTCAGAGGGTGCTGCAGCAGGTGCTGTCACCTCTGGAGACATTACAGTGGGCGTTGCTACCTCAGGCAGTCCAATAGTGGTGTACGCAGCCCAAATGCAACATAGAGCGACCCCTATCATGGGAAGCGCTTCCGACAGGGAAATCAGTTCAGGAGTAGGAGGGCCAAGGTGAGTGGATTTGGGGATACCAGCAGCGCGTGCAGACACCAGCGGTGCATCTCTCACGCTGGATATCAACCGGGGAACTTGAAGGACTGACCTTGAGTCTCTGGGTGGGATAGGTTCTGGCTGAGGAGCTGAGACGTGAAGAGGCTCTGGCTGAGGAGCTGAGACGTGAAGAGGCTCTGGCTGAGGAGCTGAGACGTGAAGAGGCTCTGGCTGAGGAGCTGAGACGTGGAGAGGCTCTGGCTGAGGAGCGGAGACGTGACGTGACTCTGGCTGGTCAGCTGTGACGTGACGTGACTCTGGCTGGTCAGCTGTGACGTGACGTGACTCTGGCTGGTCAGCTGTGACGTGACGTGACTCTGGCTGGTCAGCTGTGACGTGACGTGACTCTGGCTGGTCAGCTGTGACGTGACGTGACTCTGGCTGGTCAGCTGTGACGTGACGTGACTCTGGCTGGAGAGCTGAGGCAGGGCGTGACTCTGGCTGGAGAGCTGAGGCAGGGCGTGACTCTGGCTGGAGAGCTGAGGCAGGGCGTGACTCATGCAGATCATCTGTGGCTTGACTTGACTCACGGAGATCACAGGTGGCTTGGCTTGACACGTGACAATCAACTGTGGCTTGGCTTGACTTGTGGTAATCAACTGTGCTTTGGCTTGACTCCCGGAGATCACTGGCGGCTGGGCTTGACACGTGACGATCAACTGTGCCTTGGCTTGACTTGTGACGATCAACTGTGCCTTGGCTTGACTTGTGACGATCAACTGTGGCTTGGCTTGACTCACGGAGATCACTGGTGGCTTGGCTTGACTTGGGATGATCAACTGTGCCTTGGCTTGACTTGTGACGATCAACTGTGGCTTTGCTTGACTTGTGACGACCAACTGTGGCTTTGCTTGACTTGTGACGATCAACTGTGCTTTGGTTTGATTTGTGATGATCAGCTGTAGCTGGACTTGACTTGTGACGATCAACTGTGCTTTGACTTGACCTGTGATGATCAGCTGGGCTTTGGCTTGACTTGTGATGATCAACCGTGCTCTGGTTTGCCTTGTGACGATCAACTGTAGCTCGACTTGATCTTTTAACATCGGCTGTGACTTGACTTGACTCTTTAACAACAGCGGTGACTTGACTTGACTCTTTAATAACAGCGGTGACTTGACTTGACTCTTTAACAGCAACGGTGACTTGACTTGCCTCTTTAACAGCAGCGGTGACTTGACTTGCCTCTTTAACAGCAGCGGTGACTTGACTTGCCTCTTTAACAGCAGCGGTGACTTGACTTGACTCTTTAACAGCAGCGGTGACTTGACTTGACTCTTTAACAGCAGCGGTGACTTGACTTGACTCTTTAACAGCAGCGGTGACTTGACTTGACTCCTTAACAGCAGCGGTGACTTGACTTGACTTTTTAACAACAGCGGTGACTTGACTTGACTCTTTAACAGCAGCGGTGACTTGACTTGGCTTGTGATTGGCAGCAATGACGCTATGGGGTGTTGTTGTTGCCGCCATTTTGTGAGCGTGATCTAGCGTGGCTGTGTCCACACAATTGGGTGCGGTGTCTCGTTCCTCCGCGATCCCCACAGTGAACGAAGAGCCAACACATAGCAAAGCATAGTCCAAGAACTGACTGAGAGATGAACGGGGACCCTCACGGATTAGCTGTGACTTGAGCGGCTGGTTAATGCCGTCACAAAAGAAGTCTATGAGTACACAGTCTGGCAGATCAGAGAGATGGGCGAGATCTAAATAGTCCTGTACATAATCCTCGAGTGGTAGCGAGCCCTGCTCGAGGTGCAAAAGCATTCGTGCAATGTCCATACCTGGCCAATATCCATGTGAAAAGCCGCTGGATCCTTGTTTGGCCGAGTATTCTGTTACGGGTCTGAAGAGACGTGAGACAGGTGGATCCATTCGCAAGGCTTTATTAATAAACATGGTCAATACAGGCAGGGTCGATCAATGGCAAACAGGTATGGCATGGGCAAGACACAAGAATAATCCAAGGCAAGCGTGGGTCGGAGATCAGCGTACAGAGTCCAGAGGGCTAGGCAGAGAGAGGGAACTAGGAACACGGGCAGGAATCAAACACGGCAAGGCAGACTAAAGATACTGGGAAACGCTTTGTATGTAGACTGTGCTAAACAATACTCGGCAGCGTGTGAATGAATGTCCATGGTATTTATAGTGCTTGTGTGTGCGTGTGATTGGGTGATGGTGATTGCGTGATTGTTTGCAGGTGCGTGCGGGATAAATGGTGAACAGCTGTGTGGGTGCAGTGGATGCTGGGAAATGTAGTCCTTAGTGTGATCTGTGACGGTGTGAAAGTCCAAGTGGTGGGTGAGTGACCTCTAGAGGTGAGTGGCTGGAAGTTCGTGGTCTGGATTCGTGACACATTCCAGATAAACTTAGAAATTATGGAGTTGATCTCCTTAAAGTAACCTGGAGGGGGAGAAAGTGGTAGCATAGAGAAAAAAAAATTAAATCGAGGTAACAAATTCATCTTAACAGTGGAGATTCTTCCTTGGAGAGAGACTTTAAGATTCCTCCATCTTTGAATGTCATTTTTGACCTGAACTAAAATATTATTAAAATTGTCTCTGGCAATCTTATGAATGTTTTTATATATGGTAATGCCCAAATAGATGAAAAAATTCAGATATTTTTAATCTTATTTTTCTCTTTGATATCTATAAGTGACAATCTGACAGACGGTGGGTCTCTTACCTTCTAGAGTATCAGCAGCTTCATCTTGCTTCATCTCTCTCAGGAAGCAGAGCGAGAGATCAAGAGCTGCTTCTTTGATAATGCTTCTATTCTCATTAAACTCCTTCACAAAGTGTTGTGTGTTCTCTTTTTGTAATATTTTCTTAAATGTTTCCAGTTCTTTCTTTAGTAATTTGATTATTTTGCTCTCAAGTTCCTACAAGGAAAGCAAGAAAAGGAGAAACAGAACCACAAAATGTAAGCAAATCTTACATCCATATATGGTCAAACCATTTATTCAATCACACTTAGAACACAAATCCAGTTAAAAGACAAACAAAAGTTGATTAGCTGTTATTTTAAGATTTTTTTTGTCTTTTTTTGTGTTCTTAAAAGGAAGATTCATTGGTCAAGAGAAATTAGATAATTTATTTATTTTCTATTTCTATTACATTTATAGTAAGCTTTTTTTTTCCAATAACGTATTTGTTTTCCATTATATGAGTGTTAAACATTTATGAAAGTGCATTTCTTACCTTGAAGATCCGCTCAAGATTGCCTTTGAAACTCTTTTGGTTCTGGATGCCTGAATCTAATGTCTCATATTGAATGCTGTTAGAAATAAAATAAAATACAAAGAGTAGAACGGGTATCTAATTTTTGTTGCATTGTGATACAGACTTAAATTTAAGTAAAAACTAGGTTTCTCATTACATTTTCTGTCCTAAAAGCAAATAAAACAGTGGCTAGTGAATAATAGTAAATCCTGTGTTGACAATTCTGTCCAGCATAATATCAGCACACAAAATTAAATGGGTATCACAAAAAATATAATTCAACATCAAATAATTTTAGTAACTGAATCGTTTCTACTGATGCTTAGTCTGCTCCTTTTAAGTTTTTATTAAAGCATTGCTCTTTGTAAATCCTCTTTGTGAGAACTAGTATAGTTTTATGTCAAACAAAAAATACAATGTGAATACTTTGGTAAATATTTAACTATATGATAAACATTCACTCTGATATATTTTCTGAAACAGAAATCCATGAAATACCTTTTGGCAGATGATGGTGTGTTTTCTCTCTGAAGAGTGGTCCTTCACCTTTTGACTCGTCACTCTTCACAGACACAGAGCTGAACACATGTGATCCTGATCTAACACTAATGACACAGAACACATGAGGGGAAAACACTGACTGTGACTGTGGAATATGCACAATAATTATCCTTAATTTAGCCATTTTTAATATGTATTAATTTATTCAAATAGTTTCGTTTTAATCTGTGAATATGTAAAACATTTAGGTAGTTCAGCAAAGCATTTGCAAATCTAAATCACTGCATAATGTTTTGTTGTACACAGGTAATATCTGAAGCTCCAGCAGTGTTTAACATGATTGAGTGAAGCAGACTCTGTGTTACCTGTGTTTCTGTGAGAGACTGATCTCAGACAGAGAGTCCTCTGACATACTGAAGCTGAACTGATCAGCACTGGCTGTGAAAGCAATCAGCTGTTCACCTGCAGATCAACAACATTATTCAAGAACACGGAGTCATACTAAATCACTTTAGAAAATCAGCAGCCAAATATTACCATGTAGAATAGAATAGAATAGCTTTTTATTGTCATTGTACAGCTGTACAACTATTTTTTTTGCTCTCACATTGAAAGTACATTGAAAGTACACATATACATACAAAAATGTACTTTTAACAAAATGTAAACAATGATACAGAAAAGTAGACAGTGCAAATGTAAACAGTTACAGTATATACTGTATATAGTGCAAATGTAGCAAATGCCTACAGTAGTGAATGAAATATTAATAAATACAAGAGAATTAAGGATTAAACATATAAATATGAGAACAGTGTATTGCACAGCGACACCAGTAGCTGTATGAGTAGTAAGTCTATAGGCTTTAGTATCCCACAACCTTGAAGCTTGTGATTGAGTGATATGCCTTCTATAATTGGAGTTCAGTTCTAAGATGGCACGTGGATAAAAACTGTTCTGGAGTCTGGAGGTGCATGTCTTGAGGGATCTGAAGCATCTTCCAGAGGGTAACAGAGTGAAGAGGTGGTTGCCGGGGTGGGAAGAGTCCTTTATTATACTTCTGGCCCATCGTAAGCATCTGGTGCTGTATATGTCAGCAAGTGAAGGCAGCTGTGCACCAGTGATTTTCTGAGCGGAGTTGATGACTCTCTGCAAAGCTTTGTTCTCCGCCATACTGCAGCCAGCATACCACACCAGAATGCCACGGGAAAGCATGCTTCCTACTGAACGGTGCTAAAAGCACACAAGCAGCTGCTGAGACAGGTTAGTTTTCCTCAGCATCCTCAGAAAGTGATGCTCCTCTTCAGGTTGGATCTGGCTGTACTTCACAGTTCTACATTACCAGACCTGAAGGCGATTTATTTGCGATATTGAACGCGATATATGCGTAGCTTGTCAGTGAACTACGGCTCTGTGTATTAAATGCCTCTCCATCTGAAAGCAGGTGATGGAGATTTAGTGCTAATCACGGAACTGATGCGCATAACAATCACGTTCGATATATCGCCCAGCCCTACCTGTAATAATTTCTGTCTTCTGTTGAACACAAAAGAAGATACTTTGAAGAATGTGGGTAACTAAACACTGCTGGTCCCCAATGACTCTGATAGTATATTTCTCTACTATGGAAGTTACTGAGGACCAGCAGCTGTTTAGATACTCACATTCTTCAAAGTATCTTCTTTTGTGTTCAACAGAAGACAGAACTTTATGCAGGTTAAGAACCAACTGGGTAAATTATGACAGAATTTTCATTTTTGGGTGAACCATAAAGTGACAGACACATCTGTGCTTCAAGGTATAGGCCTATTGTTTTATAAAAATTTAGATAGTCTGCTAATATAATATTCCATACATTATCATAGCTTAGTAGACATAATTATTTTATTTTTAGACATTAGACAGATGAATTTATAGATTATAATTAATGTTAGATCATATTTATTAATTTATCATTTATATTAATCATAAATATATACATAATAAATAATAACAAATTTAATATACAATTTGGCATTTTAAAAAGTAAAAAGCTAAATTATTTAGATAAAAATGGGACAAATAAATGTAGCTCTAATTTAAGCAAATTGATAAAAAATAAATAATAATAAAATTCATCCCATTCAGGTAACAGCTGCAGAACTGTCAAAAAAGACTGATATTAATTAATAATTATAAATAATCAAATTTAAAATAACAATATTAATATGTGCTTGTTTGGTGTAATGCACACAGCCACAACAATAACAACAGTGCACTCCCGCAGCAAGTAAAAGAGTGTTATATATCTCAGTGTTATACACTGTAAGTGCTGCGAGCAGTGTGTGTCTGTGACGGTGGCGTCTGTACACCTCTATTATCCTCATTCAGTACATAATCAAAATTATGAAAATTCCATTTGGAAAAGGTGAGGCCAAATCATTAATCAAAGAGGCAGTGAGAGATTTGTGGCAGAAGAAGTGGGACACAGATAATAAAGGGAGAGACTATTATAACATACAAAAATCAGAGAGGATAATTTTACGTGACAAGATGTCTGGATTAAAACGTGGATGGAATTTGGAAGGGATTTTAGGAAGGAATGAGAAAATGAGGGATTGTTGTAAGGCTCTATTTCTTTTTCTAAGAAATACAGGATTAGATCAGAAAATATAGGTAGGTTATAATTCAAAAAAGGAAAGGAAATAAAGAGGAAGAAAAGGAAAGGGAGGAAAAGGGGAAGATAAGGGAAAGAAAGGAGAAAGGGAGAAAGAAAGGAAAGAAATAAATAATATATATGTTTTATTTGATTTATTTATTGAATTGTTATTTATTTATTTATTTTTTGGGAACTAAAGCATATAAAACCCTGATGTTACACACTCCTGTACAGTAGGTGGCGGTATGCACCTATAAATGCTGGTTTGCGATCCGCCATTAAACTAAAAAAAGAATAAGAAGAGTAAATAATCAGCCTATGCTCTCTAACCGGAGACGCTATTTCTGTCCCGCTGCGCTGTGCGGCCTGCTAGCGCGATAGCTTCCTCACAAACACCGAGTGCAGACAGAACTCACATATGATTATCACCGAGCAGGATTTACTGTTTTATGCGTCGATATAAATCTTCTAATATGCTTCTGAGTGACAGGGTTTGTGAGGAAGATGCTGTGCAGGATTATGAGGTTCTTTAGTCTTGTTAGCAGGCCAGCCCTGAAGCCCCGCTCTTGCCTGCGTTCCCTGCGCCGCCTCCTGCGTTCATCGGTCGGTATGATGATCCACGGAGTAACATAAACACTTCTGAAGTTCAGGACATAGATATACTGCGCTTAAAACTAACCTAGTTCGTTCCTTGTTGTATTGAAGTTAATTATTTATCAGCCTAAAATGAAACAGAAACGGGTGAAAAAATAAAACTTAAGAAATGTTAGATTTTTAAAAAACCTTCCCAGAAAACTGAAATGTACCTGCAGTCTTGAGCACTAGGAAGATAATATATCTGAAGCACTATTGTTTCTGTCCTTTGCTGTTGTTGTTTGTCATGTCGGACGAGTTCATATTTTGGTTTTAGTTTCGTTTTCGTCTTCTTCTGTGTTTCTCTGGTCGTTCTCGAACAGATGAACAGCTTCATAGCGACACCTGCTGGACTGGAGAGAGAAGTTATCATTTATATTTCTAAAGGGTTAAAATCTGATTTGAACACTGCAGTTTTATTGTCTCTGTTTCTGGATTATTATCTAAGATGCTCCTGTTAGTATCAGTTTATTCTTCCTGATTCTGATCACATAAACCTGTATTATTATGCTTCTGCTGTTTGAAAATGATGTTCTTTACATCAACATTATCTGACAGCAACAGCTCTATAACATCAGCTACTGAACAATATTCTCCTGGTTTAGCAGTGAATTATTATTGCATTGTCTGATATAGCTACAGCTTATTAAATATATCCAGCTGTTTTAAGCAGCATGTCATCTGTTTATCTTCTCTGATAACTTCACTAACACTCTTCAAGTTCATTTATTCCAGCAGCAACATAAAGTCTCCTGTTGATCATTACTGATGATCATAAATACACTTCACATGATGTGATGAAGTCTAGCGCTGATCTTGAGAAACTGCAGATATATTTTCCATTCTATTAGATTGATGCTGTTTGAGGAGCAGCGTTTATCCTTACCAATAAAACTAATTCTATTAAGCTAATGTGTTTATGATTATTAATGTGCCGCTGCATGTTTCTATCTCAGATAGGCTACTTGTCAAGATCTTGTTTGTTTCCTATATTTATTTAATAAAACATGCCTTTTCATAACAATGATGTTGTTTTTAATTCAGCTTCCCAGTCGTGATGGTTCACAGGAATCCTTATTATATTATATAATACTTGTCTTCATATATTAGTCAGGTCTGAATGTTTCTTCTCAAGATCACTCATGCTTTAATCAGGAGAATGTGTCTGAATCTGCTGGCTTACAACAGTATTACTCAACTTTTCAAATAAAATGATCAAGTTCTTCACTGTGTATTTACAATATAGTAACACATATCACAATGATAGCAAAATTATAATTGCTGAATAGCATTAAACTATCTGGAGCAGTGCAAGCAAAAGCAAGAACTTCAAACAATGAGGAATCTGGGTAAATAAATGCTATCAGCTGATGAAACTAAAGATGAATTAGTCTGGATTGAGAAAAGAGAGACTCTATCCACACCTGATCCATCACCCAGATCAGTGGCGTGCACATGGGGGGGGGGGGGGGGGGGGGCTCAAGCCCCTGCACTTTTTGTCTAAAAGTGTAAAGTGCCCTCTCTTCTCATAGTAAATTATAATTATTTTTACTATTATTATAAATGTCATTAAAATGTCATTATTATAAATACCAATACGCTTCTATACCATTTGTCACTAACAATAATAATAAACACAAAATAAAATATTTTGATTTTGGCGGATGTATTAGCGGAGGTGGCGATTCCTTTACAGCGCTATGCAGCATCTTAGCCGCGGTCTTCAATACACGAGTAGCAGACAGGTAACGCAAAAAATTGACATTTATCCTACCATAATGCTGTTGTAAACTTAGCGAATGCGGCAGCATGCGAGTTATGCTTAATTATAATATAAGCATCACTTGATTTCTGCCACATTTCTGACACTGACGTTTCATTTGTTTTATCTGAGGCCATTAAACTGTGCTAGAATGGTTTAGCATGTTCTCATATCATTAGCTCTAACTCTAAAGTGCAATACATTTGTATCTTTGATTTAATGATAGCTAGCAGCATTTTCATCCATGTAATACAAACATAAAGTTTACAATATCAACAAAACTAAACATGAAATCAACATGATTAATTTCTTGACTCACTGTTTTGTTTAAAAGTTAATGTTTAGTAATATTATCATCATCTCCTTATTTTTGTTTGAGGTGTGCATTCTATTTATATCAACAACTTCAATAGAATGCCAAGGAAAGAAAGGCTCAAAAGAAAAAAACACAAGGAACTCTCTCATGCAGCCAAAGGTAGCATCCCCCTCACAAGTTGGCTGAGGAGAGAGAATAAAGATGAATGTGTGTGAAAGATGATATTTTTAAGCTAATAAGCTATTATACGTATTTTACAGTCCATAAAATACTTAATGAGAAGTTTTTGTTCTTCGTGATTCACCCAAGTTGATAATTCTGTCATCATTTACTCATCTATATGTAGTTTCAAATCTGTATGACTTTCTTCTGTCGAATATTTACAAGATTTTTGTCCATACATTGAGAGTGAGTGGGAAACAAAATGAGTCCACATTTCCATTAAATATATGGGCAAAATTATTATGTAATTAAATTTTATGTTCCACAGAATAAATAATATTCATTTCAGGGCAAACTATCCCTTTAATAAAAAAAAATGAAATTAGTTTTTCATAAAGAGTTGCAGTTCAGATAAGGAGAGTATTGAAGAGATTCAAGGGAAAGCAGTTGAGACAAGTGAGAAAGATGAAGAGGTTAGAGCCAACGAGGAAGAAAGTGAGATAAGTGAGGAAATACAAGGAGACATTAGGCCCAGTGAGGAAGAGGAAGAGATGAAAAGGGAGGTACAAGGAGAGATGATTCAAGAAAAGGATAGAGAGATAACAGAGGAAGGAACCGCAGAAGCAGATATTGAATACCAGGTTCAGGGTACAAATGAACAAGACAATTACCCATTCTTGATGGCCTTACAGTTTCCAGCAGACCCAGCTCATGTTGAACAGCTTAAAATAAAGCTTAATAGCAACTATATACAGTTCTGCTGCTCTCTTGGGCCATGTCAACCAGTAGCTGGCTTTCCAAAAAATCCACAAGGACGGTCTTTTCAGAGCCAGTGGTATGCTGGTAACAACTGGCTGGAGTATTCGGTGGAAAAAGATGCCATGTACTGCTTTAGGTGTCGTCTCTTCTTGACAGAAGACAAATTTAAAGCTAGGACTGCATGGAGAACAACTGGAGTTGTCAACTGGAGGAAGGCTGTTGAAAAGATCCATGAGCATGCAGCCATATGATCAGTATGGTGAGGTGGGCCAACTATAGAAAGGGGCCTTTAGTTGAAGCATTTAGCTCAGGCTGCAGAATGTGAGTTACAAAATGAAAAAGAAAGACAGAAGAACAGAGAAATCCTGTTTTGCTTAATAGACATCACAGTATATTTGGCAAGACAAGGACTGGCATTTAGGGGACATGATGAAAGCAGTTCTAACAGAGGAAACTTCCTTGAGCTTGTGCACCTCTTAGTGGAATATGACAGTGTGCATCCTCAGAATGCATCTTGAGTGTATACAGATCACTCAGTCCCAAAAGAAGAAGCCACAGGTGACCCTTTTATCCAACAGGACCCAGAATGACCTAATACGATCTCTTGGAACACAAGTGAGGAATGTCATTCTGAAAGAGATTAAAGAGGCCAAGATATTTTCAATTCTTCTGGTTGAAACTACCGATGTGTCACACTTAGAGCAAGTTTCCTTTGTAGTACGGTTTGTCCATGACATGCAAATAAAGGAGCGTTTCATCCAAGTGTGTCAGGTTAAATCAACAACTGGCCAAGACTTGGAGGATGTAGTAATGGCCCTTCTTTCAGAAAATGGGTTGAATGCTGAAAATATCCGGGGGCAAGGCTACGATGGTGCAGCCAACATGAGTGCTAGTTGCAAGGGGCTGCAGGCTAGAATTGATCATTTTTCAATCAAAATGAAAAAGCACTCTTTGTGCACTGCCACGCACACTGTTTAAACTTGGTGTTAGTGGAGACTGCGAAATCAAGTCCTCATTTTGTGCGTTTTTTTAATTTGGTAGAGAGGCTCTACACTTTCCTGTCTTCTAGCAAGCGTCATGCTGCATTCATAGAAATGCAAAAGTTGTTGTATGCTGGAGAGAAAACCTGGGAATTAAAACAGCTGAGTGACACACGCTGGGCCTGTCGAGAAAATGCCTTAAAAGCACTGCAGAAAGTCTTTTCTGCAGTTATGCAGCTGTTGAAAAATGTCTCAGACAGCAATCCACTTGATCCAGCTGCAGGTGATGCTCTATTGTTGTTTCGCAGCATAAATTTTGAGTTTATGCTTTGTTTGGAGGTTACCACCCCAGTGTTTCAGGAGACTGCTGTTGCATCAGCTGCTCTTCAGCGTAAAGATGTGGATCTAGCAGTGTCACACACACTGGTGGAAGGAGTGCTAAAAAGGCTTCAAGAACTGAGAACAGAAAGTGAATTCAAGGTTGTCTTTGAAAAAGCAAAGGAGCGGGGTGAGGCTGCTGGAATTGAGTTTCCTGACAAAAGACCCGGTGAGTCAAGACGCAGAAAAATACCTGCAAGGTATAAGTACAGTTCCAAGCCAACAGGAGAAGACCATCACCCTGAGAATTTGGAGGAGTTCTACCGAACAAGGGTGTACTACACATTTTTGGATACCATTACTCAAGAGATGCTCAGACGATTCAAAGGAAAGGATAATAGTTCAACTGGCATTATCCTCGAAGGCTTACACAGTCTGACAGTAGCATCCAAATGGTCAAAAGGAGTAGAACCTGTTGATGCTGAACTTGTCAGAACAGTTAGTAAGTTCTACGGGATTGAGGAAGAAAAGGTCTTCACAGAACTTAAAGTGTTTCATGCATCCTACTCCTTCACCAAAAATAATGTGCAGGAAATGCTAAAGTGCCTAAAAGTCAATGAGATTGAGTCTGTTTTCCCCTCTCTTTCTGAACTCCTAAAAATGTATGCAACATTACCTGTCTCCACTTCTACAGTTGAGAGGTCATTTTCCAAGTTAAAACTTGTGAAATCCAGTCTTCGAAGTCTGTGTAATGAAGAGAGGCTTTCTGACCTACTGCTACTCTCCATTGAGCAAGACATTCCAATTAATCGTGAGGAAGTCATTCACATATTTAAAAAGACAGCAGAAAGAATACTGCTTTAAATACAGGTAATTTCATAAATAATTAAGTTTAAAATCTGTACAAAAACCACATTTGGTAATGTTTATTGAAGTAATTAAAAAAAAAAAACTTTTTAGTGCCCTTTTTGGTCCTTCCACCCCTGCCCCACAGGATGTCTGTGTACGCTACTGCACAAAAGAGTAACACAGAAGTATAGAAACTCTGCATTGATTTAAAAAAAAAAAAAAAAAAAACCTGTGCTAGGATCGGATCGGATTGGAATTGGCCGATTCTCAGAATTTTCTGGATCGGATCGGAAAAAATGGTATCGTTGCATCCCTAGTGCTCACACACCTAGACTGAATTCAGTTATTATAGCCTATTATTTGAAAATATAATGTTTTGTTGCTCATTGTATAATTTGTTAGTTGTTTGAATAATCGTGGACATGCAGCATTATAATTAAACTTAAAATGTATTTTTATTAAGTGATCAGGTTAAATACAAATTCAGTCTTTTTAAAACATTTTATGACATAACATGGTATTTACCCAAAACGTTACGCTGTGCATAGTTAATAGATTACATAGGCTACAGTGGTTTGAGTGCGTTTGACTAGAGCACAGTTACATAGCTGTTGTGTTTATGTGATTGTCGGTGGCCGTCTTGAGAAGCGAAAAAGCTTTGGAAAATGACTCGTAAAAAGGAGGAGGACTTGAGTGCTTTTTACAAGTCGGAATTTAAAATTACGGTAATATCGCATGAACATTTCACATGAAATTCTGTCAGTGTGGAGGAATTGTAAGGACACGGGATGCACGCAAGAAAAATTCGCCCGCACTAGGTATATTTCAGGTCATTTTAATATGTTATTAATCACAAAACTATCACAAAACTTAAGTATCCTGGGGATTATCGAGGGGCACAAGAAGAATCTGGAAGGCATTGCTTCCAGCCCAGCACCCATAGTTCCCACGGCTATGTCTGTAATAGCTGCATATGAGTCTCTCAGTTGTGCTCAGTGTGAAAAGATGGATCTCAAAATCATACAGTCACTGTTGGAAAGGTTTCAAATACACAAAAATGCTGGAAAACCGCAGAATTAGTGGGAGCTGAAGGATTTTTCTGAAGAACAGCAGCAGTTTAACTGTTCAGAA
Source organism: Aspiorhynchus laticeps (assembly GCA_023376895.1). Taxonomy (NCBI): domain Eukaryota; kingdom Metazoa; phylum Chordata; class Actinopteri; order Cypriniformes; family Cyprinidae; genus Aspiorhynchus; species Aspiorhynchus laticeps. The sequence goes on from JALXFT010000714.1 coordinate 26,418, forward strand.
CAAACAAGAGACTCATGAACAACTATCACTAAACAAACAAACACAGCTGTGGATCGTTCAGCTAACAACATTAAGAATCAAGGGGGTGAAAACTCTTGAAACTAAATTCAACTATTTTCTCTTGTGGACTATATGTAAACATTTTTATGTGAAATATCTTATTCAGGTCAGTACTAAATAAAAACTAACATGTATTTTGTATGATCCCTCTTATTTTGGTAAAATAATTAACATTTAGCAGATTCTGAAAGGGGGATGTAAACTTTTGACCTGTGTGTGTGTGTGTGTGTGTGTGTCTGTGTCTCTGTGTGTGTGTCTGTGCCTGTGTGTGTGTCTGTATGTCTCTGTGTGTGTGAGTGTTATGTGTGTCTGTGTGTGTGAGTGTTATGTGTGTCTGTGTGTGTGTGTGTGTGTGTGTGTGTGTGTCTGTGTGTCTGTGTGTGTGAGTGTTATGTGTGTCTGTGTGTGTGAGTGTTGTGTGGGTGTGTGTGTCTGTCTGTCTGTCTGTCTGTGTGTGTGAGTAAGTTCTGTGTGTGTCTGTCTGTGTGTGTGTGTGTGTGTGTGTGTCTGTGTCTCTGTGTGTGTGTCTGTGCCTGTGTCTGTGTCTGTGTGTGTGTGTGTGTGTGTGTGTGTGTGTGTGTGTGTGTGTGTGTGTCTGTGTCTGTGTGTGTGTGTGTGTGTGTGTGTGTGTGTGTCTGTCTGTCTGTGTATGTGTGTGTGTGTGTGTGTGTGTGTGTGTGTGCGCGTTCACTGATTTATTGTCTGTTTAGATCAATCCTGGTCCTGGAGAGTCACTGTCCTGCAGAGTTTAGTTCCAGTCCTAATTAAACACATCTGGATCTGCTGAACGAGGTCTTCAGGAGAGTGATGTGGAGCAGGGAACTAAACTCTGCAGGACACTAGGGCTCCAGGATCAGGATTGAACACAGCTGGTTTACAAGTATGATTTCATAAGCAGTTTTCCTGTCATGTAGTATTAGACATCCATAATAATTTGGTGTATTCACATCATCAACATTTGACATTCAATTATTTTATTAGATATGAGGCCTATATTGCGTGGTTAGCCGTGGGATAATGTGTGGTAAGAAACAACCTACAGTACAGTATTCTCTGTTTTCATGGTTCAGTCCATCTCAAGCGGCCCAGTGGAGGTTGTTTGACTATTTTTAATTTTCCAGATTTGTTTGTTGAGTGATTACCTCTATGATGTACTGTTATTGAAAAATCACCTGTTTTGGTTATACAGATGTTTACATGAACCTCAATATATCAGCTCAGGATGATCGTAGCTCCTTGGAACAAAACTGCTCTTTAGAGATTATTATTAAATTGCAGCACATTATATTAGATATTGAGGTTTTTGTAAGTGTCTGAATAACCAAAATTGAATGTGGGTCATGACACTAATTGCTGCTGTGGTTAAACCAAGTGAAATAAATACAAAAAAAATGTTTTTTTTTATACCAACATAGACTTAATTATTAAAAATAATTACGAATGGTCAGTCAACAAACTTTACAATTTTTGGACAACTTGAGATAGATTTTGTGTTTTTGTCAAAAGCTGGTTTGTTGTGACTGTTTTTTGTTTGTGATTCTGTCAGATATGTGTTTTTAAAGTGTTTTTTATTCTTACACAGTATCTGCTTTTCTCTCTGTTTTCTCAGCACGGATGTTTCCCCAAATGGCATTTTGCTCTGCAATGCGTAAGAGAAATATTCAGACATCAGCACTTCACTGAACTTGTCTTTTTTTTTTCATCTAATTGTCTTTTATTTTATCACTCATTGATAGATTGTTTTTATCACATGCTTTTAACACCCAGGGGTTTCTCTGTTTTCTCAGCTCCCTTAATGAAGAAAGGTTCTGCAAAGCATAAGAGAAATACACAGACAGCAGCACTTCTATGTACTTGGCTTTTTTTCTTCATCTGATTGTGTTTTATTTTGTCACTCGTGGAATGATTGTTTTTAGCACATGCATCTAACACCCAGGGGTTTCTCTGTTTTCTCAGCAATGGCTCCCTTAATGGGATTTGCTTCTCCAATGTGTAAGAAAAATATACAACCACTTGACTGAGCTTTTCTTGTTCTTGTTTTGAATGTGTATATCAATATAATTGTCTTTTCATGAATGTCACTCTCTGAATGATTGTTTTTTAGCATGTGACACACAATCGAGCAGCATGAGGATTGAACGTGATTCCATGTTATTTGAGGGTAAGTCAAACAAACCAGGCTCAGGTTTGGAAAACAATGTCCTAATCAGACAGGATTGATTATATATGAGGACACCACAGTATGTATTAGTTACTGGGCTGCTTTTGGATTTTAATCATTTCAGTTATTTTTCTCATTCCATGTCTTTAAAGTTTACAGCATTTATTACCTTCTATGAATGTCCCTTAACAATAACTAAAGTTAATAGCAATTATTGACAAACTGGTAAAAAATGTACCATTTGAGGTAAATGTAGTATCATTGTGTAGCTCTCAAAGTCTTGTAGTCAATTCTTGTGTAAATATTCTCATAGCTCAGATATTCATATGGATGTTTGTTTGTTTGTTTGTTTATTTCATTTATTTATACAGGGACAATGCACAACAAAACTGCTGTGCCAGAGTTAGCTATAAAGCTAATTTGCATCTGCAGTCCCTGGGCAGGATGTTGTTACAAAATTACCAAGTTCAATCAAAAACAGTACAATACATACAACACATACTATATATCACATCTAAATAAAAAATCAAGTCAATGATCACATATTTGATTTTCCTTAAGCCATACTTTAAGCGTAGTTTTAAAGATACTAAATGTTGCACACTCTCTAATATAAACAGGTATTAAATTCCATCTTTCTGCTGCTCTAACTGAAAAAGCTGATTGTCCAAAAACAGTTTTCTTAAATTTAGTTGAACAATCACCTCTAACTGATGACCTAGTCTGCCTGATATTATCCTTACAGAAAGTCACACATTGTTTAAGAGGTGGTGGTGCAAGATCATGAAATAATTTGTACATCAAACACACATCAGCAAAAAAAAAAAAATTATCAAACGTCAATAATTTATAATTTTTAATAATATTGCAGTGATGATAACTCGGCTTTTTAGCTAAAATTTTCACAGCTTGTTTATAGATAGTATATAATGGTTTTAACGTAGTTATACTTGTATGGGACCAACTTGTAGCACAATAAGATAAATGAGGGAGGATCATTGTATGCATAAAGAGTTTAGCAGCAGCCACAGGTAATTGGTGCCTAATATTTCTGAAGATCATCAAACTTGCTCTAGTACTTTTAGAGACCTTTTTAATATGTTTTTTAAAATTTAAGTTAGAATCCATAATCATACCCAAATATTTAAAATGCTTAACGATATTTATTACTTCTCCTTTAACTAAAATATCTGGACAATGCTCATCAGCTTTCTTGATCGAAAAATACATTCCCACCGTTTTACTCGTATTAAGAGAGAGGCAAGAATGACATAGCCAATCTGAGACTTTGTTCAATGCAGCAGTAAGTTTGATAGCAGCTTGTTCTTTTGTCTTAGCATGAGTATAAACAACTGTATCATCTGCATACATCTGAACCTGGACCTCTGGACAAACTGTAGGCAAATCATTAATGTATAAGCTGAACAAAATTGGTCCAAGTCACAATACATATAAATAGCCAACAAATGAAGTATAAGCGATAACGCTTGCTATTTCATACTTATTTATGCATTTATGTACATGTGCTCTAAGCACTTTATATAGTGAAAAAACACTTCATGTAGGTGTTTCAGAATTAATCAACTTGTCATCAGATTAGAAATGTAAATGAATGATTGTGTTTGATTCACTTTATTCAAGTGACGGGATTAAAAGAGTAAAGTACATTATAACGTACAGTTCTTCTAAAGTAGCCTGTTTTTGTTATTATAGAAATGCATGGTTTGGTTAGAATTCAGTTTTGTTTTTAAGTGTGTCTTGCACCAGTTAAATGTTTGTCATTTAAAGTCAAACTGTAGATTATGACATCACAGCATTTGGAGGATGATGTCATCACAGCTGGATGACATCAGGTGATGTTTAACTTCAGAAATGGCAAAAACTCACTCTGTGAGAACATTGAAAAATAGACATTACTGGCACCCATTTATAGACGTGTGTTACAAAAACAAAACAAATCCTGTCTGAATAAGACTCAAGGCAGTTATGCTGCTTTAATTCATTTCATTTATGTGCTTTAATCATAAACATATCAGAAATAATGCTGCTATGGGTGTCCAGATGAACTGTGTATTTGAGCAGAAGCTGAGCCTCAGAAGGACCCTTTGCTCCAGCTGGTCTCTCTTCAGAAGGCCGCGGGATGCTGGGAGATCAACGCCTCATTGGCTGCTGTATTTGGGAAGACGGAGGACGAGGTGACCAATCAGAAGGCGGCACAGGTGAGACATGTGATGTCATATCCTGGACAGGCTGATGATTGGTTGAGTGTGTGTGTTTGAGGTGTGTTTGTGTTTCAGGTGGACGGGTCAGTGTGGGCCACCATCCTCGCTCTCATCTGGTTATATGTGTATAAATCAGATCAGCAGGATGAGTGGCAGTTTGCGGCCATGAAGGCCGCGTCATGGATCCGCTCTCAGAAATGTGAGACGATATTCAAACTATTTCACACCACATATTCTGTGAGTTAGTGCTTCCCAGTGATTTGAGTGTGTGTGTGTGTGTGTGTGTGTGTTTCAGCGGACGGTCTGTCTCAGTGTGTGTGTGATGGGAACGCTCTGTTGGGATCTCAGGTGACTGAAGACATGCTGGGAATCTGAAGACTGCAAATCCTGTGCTCTCAGAAGACAAAATATCTCTCATAAACATGTTGTTTCTAGTATAAGATATAAAGAGCTGATAAAATGTAAAACTGTAACTTGAATGCAATCTAAGTCGCTTTGGATAAAAGTGTCTGCTTAATGCATAAATGTAAAATCTAATAAACAGAATAACAACTACCATATATGTTGTCCTATTCTTTTTTGGACCTTGAGTCTGTAATAAAGTTTGATTGTTTGATACCATGAGTTGTGATGGTGAATGCATTGTTTCAGTGTGTGTGTGTTTTAACGAGCAGATTGTTTCAGTGTGGAAATATCAAGCTGTTTTAGTCATAATTACCTGACATGTAGAATTACATTTTAATGCATTACAACTAAGACTTAGATCAATCAGAATAGAGAAATGTATGAACTGCCAATAAGAATAATAATAATGTCTGTAAATATTACATAAAAATAAATATAAAGAGAAATGTTCCCAGAATGCTCTGATTAAAAGTGAATCGTGACCATGGTTAAATTGTGCTTTACTTCATCTGTTTGTCTGCATCACAGAAAGAGAATGACCGGTCTGCAGTGGACAATGTCTCTTTACCTGTAGCTGTATATAGGTGAGTGGCTGGAAGTTCGTGGTCTGGATTCGTGACACATTCCAGATAAACTTAGAAATTATGGAGTTGATCTCCTTAAAGTAACCTGGAGGGGAGAAAGTGGTAGCATAGAGAAAAAAAAATTAAATCGAGGTAACAAATTCATCTTAACAGTGGAGATTCTTCCTTGGAGAGAGACTTTAAGATTCCTCCATCTTTGAATGTCATTTTTGACCTGAACTAAAATATTATTAAAATTGTCTCTGGCAATCTTATGAATGTTTTTATATATGGTAATGCCCAAATAGATGAAAAAATTCAGATATTTTTAATCTTATTTTTCTCTTTGATATCTATAAGTGACAATCTGACAGACGGTGGGTCTCTTACCTTCTAGAGTATCAGCAGCTTCATCTTGCTTCATCTCTCTCAGGAAGCAGAGCGAGAGATCAAGAGCTGCTTCTTTGATAATGCTTCTATTCTCATTAAACTCCTTCACAAAGTGTTGTGTGTTCTCTTTTTGTAATATTTTCTTAAATGTTTCCAGTTCTTTCTTTAGTAATTTGATTATTTTGCTCTCAAGTTCCTACAAGGAAAGCAAGAAAAGGAGAAACAGAACCACAAAATGTAAGCAAATCTTACATCCATATATGGTCAAACCATTTATTCAATCACACTTAGAACACAAATCCAGTTAAAAGACAAACAAAAGTTGATTAGCTGTTATTTTAAGATTTTTTTTGTCTTTTTTTGTGTTCTTAAAAGGAAGATTCATTGGTCAAGAGAAATTAGATAATTTATTTATTTTCTATTTCTATTACATTTATAGTAAGCTTTTTTTTTCCAATAACGTATTTGTTTTCCATTATATGAGTGTTAAACATTTATGAAAGTGCATTTCTTACCTTGAAGATCCGCTCAAGATTGCCTTTGAAACTCTTTTGGTTCTGGATGCCTGAATCTAATGTCTCATATTGAATGCTGTTAGAAATAAAATAAAATACAAAGAGTAGAACGGGTATCTAATTTTTGTTGCATTGTGATACAGACTTAAATTTAAGTAAAAACTAGGTTTCTCATTACATTTTCTGTCCTAAAAGCAAATAAAACAGTGGCTAGTGAATAATAGTAAATCCTGTGTTGACAATTCTGTCCAGCATAATATCAGCACACAAAATTAAATGGGTATCACAAAAAATATAATTCAACATCAAATAATTTTAGTAACTGAATCGTTTCTACTGATGCTTAGTCTGCTCCTTTTAAGTTTTTATTAAAGCATTGCTCTTTGTAAATCCTCTTTGTGAGAACTAGTATAGTTTTATGTCAAACAAAAAATACAATGTGAATACTTTGGTAAATATTTAACTATATGATAAACATTCACTCTGATATATTTTCTGAAACAGAAATCCATGAAATACCTTTTGGCAGATGATGGTGTGTTTTCTCTCTGAAGAGTGGTCCTTCACCTTTTGACTCGTCACTCTTCACAGACACAGAGCTGAACACATGTGATCCTGATCTAACACTAATGACACAGAACACATGAGGGGAAAACACTGACTGTGACTGTGGAATATGCACAATAATTATCCTTAATTTAGCCATTTTTAATATGTATTAATTTATTCAAATAGTTTCGTTTTAATCTGTGAATATGTAAAACATTTAGGTAGTTCAGCAAAGCATTTGCAAATCTAAATCACTGCATAATGTTTTGTTGTACACAGGTAATATCTGAAGCTCCAGCAGTGTTTAACATGATTGAGTGAAGCAGACTCTGTGTTACCTGTGTTTCTGTGAGAGACTGATCTCAGACAGAGAGTCCTCTGACATACTGAAGCTGAACTGATCAGCACTGGCTGTGAAAGCAATCAGCTGTTCACCTGCAGATCAACAACATTATTCAAGAACACGGAGTCATACTAAATCACTTTAGAAAATCAGCAGCCAAATATTACCATGTAGAATAGAATAGAATAGCTTTTTATTGTCATTGTACAGCTGTACAACTATTTTTTTTGCTCTCACATTGAAAGTACATTGAAAGTACACATATACATACAAAAATGTACTTTTAACAAAATGTAAACAATGATACAGAAAAGTAGACAGTGCAAATGTAAACAGTTACAGTATATACTGTATATAGTGCAAATGTAGCAAATGCCTACAGTAGTGAATGAAATATTAATAAATACAAGAGAATTAAGGATTAAACATATAAATATGAGAACAGTGTATTGCACAGCGACACCAGTAGCTGTATGAGTAGTAAGTCTATAGGCTTTAGTATCCCACAACCTTGAAGCTTGTGATTGAGTGATATGCCTTCTATAATTGGAGTTCAGTTCTAAGATGGCACGTGGATAAAAACTGTTCTGGAGTCTGGAGGTGCATGTCTTGAGGGATCTGAAGCATCTTCCAGAGGGTAACAGAGTGAAGAGGTGGTTGCCGGGGTGGGAAGAGTCCTTTATTATACTTCTGGCCCATCGTAAGCATCTGGTGCTGTATATGTCAGCAAGTGAAGGCAGCTGTGCACCAGTGATTTTCTGAGCGGAGTTGATGACTCTCTGCAAAGCTTTGTTCTCCGCCATACTGCAGCCAGCATACCACACCAGAATGCCACGGGAAAGCATGCTTCCTACTGAACGGTGCTAAAAGCACACAAGCAGCTGCTGAGACAGGTTAGTTTTCCTCAGCATCCTCAGAAAGTGATGCTCCTCTTCAGGTTGGATCTGGCTGTACTTCACAGTTCTACATTACCAGACCTGAAGGCGATTTATTTGCGATATTGAACGCGATATATGCGTAGCTTGTCAGTGAACTACGGCTCTGTGTATTAAATGCCTCTCCATCTGAAAGCAGGTGATGGAGATTTAGTGCTAATCACGGAACTGATGCGCATAACAATCACGTTCGATATATCGCCCAGCCCTACCTGTAATAATTTCTGTCTTCTGTTGAACACAAAAGAAGATACTTTGAAGAATGTGGGTAACTAAACACTGCTGGTCCCCAATGACTCTGATAGTATATTTCTCTACTATGGAAGTTACTGAGGACCAGCAGCTGTTTAGATACTCACATTCTTCAAAGTATCTTCTTTTGTGTTCAACAGAAGACAGAACTTTATGCAGGTTAAGAACCAACTGGGTAAATTATGACAGAATTTTCATTTTTGGGTGAACCATAAAGTGACAGACACATCTGTGCTTCAAGGTATAGGCCTATTGTTTTATAAAAATTTAGATAGTCTGCTAATATAATATTCCATACATTATCATAGCTTAGTAGACATAATTATTTTATTTTTAGACATTAGACAGATGAATTTATAGATTATAATTAATGTTAGATCATATTTATTAATTTATCATTTATATTAATCATAAATATATACATAATAAATAATAACAAATTTAATATACAATTTGGCATTTTAAAAAGTAAAAAGCTAAATTATTTAGATAAAAATGGGACAAATAAATGTAGCTCTAATTTAAGCAAATTGATAAAAAATAAATAATAATAAAATTCATCCCATTCAGGTAACAGCTGCAGAACTGTCAAAAAAGACTGATATTAATTAATAATTATAAATAATCAAATTTAAAATAACAATATTAATATGTGCTTGTTTGGTGTAATGCACACAGCCACAACAATAACAACAGTGCACTCCCGCAGCAAGTAAAAGAGTGTTATATATCTCAGTGTTATACACTGTAAGTGCTGCGAGCAGTGTGTGTCTGTGACGGTGGCGTCTGTACACCTCTATTATCCTCATTCAGTACATAATCAAAATTATGAAAATTCCATTTGGAAAAGGTGAGGCCAAATCATTAATCAAAGAGGCAGTGAGAGATTTGTGGCAGAAGAAGTGGGACACAGATAATAAAGGGAGAGACTATTATAACATACAAAAATCAGAGAGGATAATTTTACGTGACAAGATGTCTGGATTAAAACGTGGATGGAATTTGGAAGGGATTTTAGGAAGGAATGAGAAAATGAGGGATTGTTGTAAGGCTCTATTTCTTTTTCTAAGAAATACAGGATTAGATCAGAAAATATAGGTAGGTTATAATTCAAAAAAGGAAAGGAAATAAAGAGGAAGAAAAGGAAAGGGAGGAAAAGGGGAAGATAAGGGAAAGAAAGGAGAAAGGGAGAAAGAAAGGAAAGAAATAAATAATATATATGTTTTATTTGATTTATTTATTGAATTGTTATTTATTTATTTATTTTTTGGGAACTAAAGCATATAAAACCCTGATGTTACACACTCCTGTACAGTAGGTGGCGGTATGCACCTATAAATGCTGGTTTGCGATCCGCCATTAAACTAAAAAAAGAATAAGAAGAGTAAATAATCAGCCTATGCTCTCTAACCGGAGACGCTATTTCTGTCCCGCTGCGCTGTGCGGCCTGCTAGCGCGATAGCTTCCTCACAAACACCGAGTGCAGACAGAACTCACATATGATTATCACCGAGCAGGATTTACTGTTTTATGCGTCGATATAAATCTTCTAATATGCTTCTGAGTGACAGGGTTTGTGAGGAAGATGCTGTGCAGGATTATGAGGTTCTTTAGTCTTGTTAGCAGGCCAGCCCTGAAGCCCCGCTCTTGCCTGCGTTCCCTGCGCCGCCTCCTGCGTTCATCGGTCGGTATGATGATCCACGGAGTAACATAAACACTTCTGAAGTTCAGGACATAGATATACTGCGCTTAAAACTAACCTAGTTCGTTCCTTGTTGTATTGAAGTTAATTATTTATCAGCCTAAAATGAAACAGAAACGGGTGAAAAAATAAAACTTAAGAAATGTTAGATTTTTAAAAAACCTTCCCAGAAAACTGAAATGTACCTGCAGTCTTGAGCACTAGGAAGATAATATATCTGAAGCACTATTGTTTCTGTCCTTTGCTGTTGTTGTTTGTCATGTCGGACGAGTTCATATTTTGGTTTTAGTTTCGTTTTCGTCTTCTTCTGTGTTTCTCTGGTCGTTCTCGAACAGATGAACAGCTTCATAGCGACACCTGCTGGACTGGAGAGAGAAGTTATCATTTATATTTCTAAAGGGTTAAAATCTGATTTGAACACTGCAGTTTTATTGTCTCTGTTTCTGGATTATTATCTAAGATGCTCCTGTTAGTATCAGTTTATTCTTCCTGATTCTGATCACATAAACCTGTATTATTATGCTTCTGCTGTTTGAAAATGATGTTCTTTACATCAACATTATCTGACAGCAACAGCTCTATAACATCAGCTACTGAACAATATTCTCCTGGTTTAGCAGTGAATTATTATTGCATTGTCTGATATAGCTACAGCTTATTAAATATATCCAGCTGTTTTAAGCAGCATGTCATCTGTTTATCTTCTCTGATAACTTCACTAACACTCTTCAAGTTCATTTATTCCAGCAGCAACATAAAGTCTCCTGTTGATCATTACTGATGATCATAAATACACTTCACATGATGTGATGAAGTCTAGCGCTGATCTTGAGAAACTGCAGATATATTTTCCATTCTATTAGATTGATGCTGTTTGAGGAGCAGCGTTTATCCTTACCAATAAAACTAATTCTATTAAGCTAATGTGTTTATGATTATTAATGTGCCGCTGCATGTTTCTATCTCAGATAGGCTACTTGTCAAGATCTTGTTTGTTTCCTATATTTATTTAATAAAACATGCCTTTTCATAACAATGATGTTGTTTTTAATTCAGCTTCCCAGTCGTGATGGTTCACAGGAATCCTTATTATATTATATAATACTTGTCTTCATATATTAGTCAGGTCTGAATGTTTCTTCTCAAGATCACTCATGCTTTAATCAGGAGAATGTGTCTGAATCTGCTGGCTTACAACAGTATTACTCAACTTTTCAAATAAAATGATCAAGTTCTTCACTGTGTATTTACAATATAGTAACACATATCACAATGATAGCAAAATTATAATTGCTGAATAGCATTAAACTATCTGGAGCAGTGCAAGCAAAAGCAAGAACTTCAAACAATGAGGAATCTGGGTAAATAAATGCTATCAGCTGATGAAACTAAAGATGAATTAGTCTGGATTGAGAAAAGAGAGACTCTATCCACACCTGATCCATCACCCAGATCAGTGGCGTGCACATGGGGGGGGGGGGGGGGGGGGGCTCAAGCCCCTGCACTTTTTGTCTAAAAGTGTAAAGTGCCCTCTCTTCTCATAGTAAATTATAATTATTTTTACTATTATTATAAATGTCATTAAAATGCCATTATTATAAATACCAATATGCTTCTATACCATTTGTCACTAACAATAATAATAAACACAAAATAAAATATTTTGATTTTGGCGGATGTATTAGCGGAGGTGGCGATTCCTTTACAGCGCTATGCAGCATCTTAGCCGCGGTCTTCAATACACGAGTAGCAGACAGGTAACGCAAAAAATTGACATTTATCCTACCATAATGCTGTTGTAAACTTAGCGAATGCGGCAGCATGCGAGTTATGCTTAATTATAATATAAGCATCACTTGATTTCTGCCACATTTCTGACACTGACGTTTCATTTGTTTTATCTGAGGCCATTAAACTGTGCTAGAATGGTTTAGCATGTTCTCATATCATTAGCTCTAACTCTAAAGTGCAATACATTTGTATCTTTGATTTAATGATAGCTAGCAGCATTTTCATCCATGTAATACAAACATAAAAGTTTACAATATCAACAAAACTAAACATGAAATCAACATGATTAATTTCTTGACTCACTGTTTTGTTTAAAAGTTAATGTTTAGTAATATTATCATCATCTCCTTATTTTTGTTTGAGGTGTGCATTCTATTTATATCAACAACTTCAATAGAATGCCAAGGAAAGAAAGGCTCAAAAGAAAAACACAAGGAACTCTCTCATGCAGCCAAAGGTAGCATCCCCCTCACAAGTTGGCTGAGGAGAGAGAATAAAGATGAATGTGTGTGAAAGATGATATTTTTAAGCTAATAAGCTATTATACTATTTTACAGTCCATAAAATACTTAATGAGAAGTTTTTGTTCTTCGTGATTCACCCAAGTTGATAATTCTGTCATCATTTACTCATCTATATGTAGTTTCAAATCTGTATGACTTTCTTCTGTCGAATATTTACAAGATTTTTGTCCATACATTGAGAGTGAGTGGGAAACAAAATGAGTCCACATTTCCATTAAATATATGGGCAAAATTATTATGTAATTAAATTTTATGTTCCACAGAATAAATAATATTCATTTCAGGGCAAACTATCCCTTTAATAAAAAAAAATGAAATTAGTTTTTCATAAAGAGTTGCAGTTCAGATAAGGAGAGTATTGAAGAGATTCAAGGGAAAGCAGTTGAGACAAGTGAGAAAGATGAAGAGGTTAGAGCCAACGAGGAAGAAAGTGAGATAAGTGAGGAAATACAAGGAGACATTAGGCCCAGTGAGGAAGAGGAAGAGATGAAAAGGGAGGTACAAGGAGAGATGATTCAAGAAAAGGATAGAGAGATAACAGAGGAAGGAACCGCAGAAGCAGATATTGAATACCAGGTTCAGGGTACAAATGAACAAGACAATTACCCATTCTTGATGGCCTTACAGTTTCCAGCAGACCCAGCTCATGTTGAACAGCTTAAAATAAAGCTTAATAGCAACTATATACAGTTCTGCTGCTCTCTTGGGCCATGTCAACCAGTAGCTGGCTTTCCAAAAAATCCACAAGGACGGTCTTTTCAGAGCCAGTGGTATGCTGGTAACAACTGGCTGGAGTATTCGGTGGAAAAAGATGCCATGTACTGCTTTAGGTGTCGTCTCTTCTTGACAGAAGACAAATTTAAAGCTAGGACTGCATGGAGAACAACTGGAGTTGTCAACTGGAGGAAGGCTGTTGAAAAGATCCATGAGCATGCAGCCATATGATCAGTATGGTGAGGTGGGCCAACTATAGAAAGGGGCCTTTAGTTGAAGCATTTAGCTCAGGCTGCAGAATGTGAGTTACAAAATGAAAAAGAAAGACAGAAGAACAGAGAAATCCTGTTTTGCTTAATAGACATCACAGTATATTTGGCAAGACAAGGACTGGCATTTAGGGGACATGATGAAAGCAGTTCTAACAGAGGAAACTTCCTTGAGCTTGTGCACCTCTTAGTGGAATATGACAGTGTGCATCCTCAGAATGCATCTTGAGTGTATACAGATCACTCAGTCCCAAAAGAAGAAGCCACAGGTGACCCTTTTATCCAACAGGACCCAGAATGACCTAATACGATCTCTTGGAACACAAGTGAGGAATGTCATTCTGAAAGAGATTAAAGAGGCCAAGATATTTTCAATTCTTCTGGTTGAAACTACCGATGTGTCACACTTAGAGCAAGTTTCCTTTGTAGTACGGTTTGTCCATGACATGCAAATAAAGGAGCGTTTCATCCAAGTGTGTCAGGTTAAATCAACAACTGGCCAAGACTTGGAGGATGTAGTAATGGCCCTTCTTTCAGAAAATGGGTTGAATGCTGAAAATATCCGGGGGCAAGGCTACGATGGTGCAGCCAACATGAGTGCTAGTTGCAAGGGGCTGCAGGCTAGAATTGATCATTTTTCAATCAAAATGAAAAAGCACTCTTTGTGCACTGCCACGCACACTGTTTAAACTTGGTGTTAGTGGAGACTGCGAAATCAAGTCCTCATTTTGTGCGTTTTTTTAATTTGGTAGAGAGGCTCTACACTTTCCTGTCTTCTAGCAAGCGTCATGCTGCATTCATAGAAATGCAAAAGTTGTTGTATGCTGGAGAGAAAACCTGGGAATTAAAACAGCTGAGTGACACACGCTGGGCCTGTCGAGAAAATGCCTTAAAAGCACTGCAGAAAGTCTTTTCTGCAGTTATGCAGCTGTTGAAAAATGTCTCAGACAGCAATCCACTTGATCCAGCTGCAGGTGATGCTCTATTGTTGTTTCGCAGCATAAATTTTGAGTTTATGCTTTGTTTGGAGGTTACCACCCCAGTGTTTCAGGAGACTGCTGTTGCATCAGCTGCTCTTCAGCGTAAAGATGTGGATCTAGCAGTGTCACACACACTGGTGGAAGGAGTGCTAAAAAGGCTTCAAGAACTGAGAACAGAAAGTGAATTCAAGGTTGTCTTTGAAAAAGCAAAGGAGCGGGGTGAGGCTGCTGGAATTGAGTTTCCTGACAAAAGACCCGGTGAGTCAAGACGCAGAAAAATACCTGCAAGGTATAAGTACAGTTCCAAGCCAACAGGAGAAGACCATCACCCTGAGAATTTGGAGGAGTTCTACCGAACAAGGGTGTACTACACATTTTTGGATACCATTACTCAAGAGATGCTCAGACGATTCAAAGGAAAGGATAATAGTTCAACTGGCATTATCCTCGAAGGCTTACACAGTCTGACAGTAGCATCCAAATGGTCAAAAGGAGTAGAACCTGTTGATGCTGAACTTGTCAGAACAGTTAGTAAGTTCTACGGGATTGAGGAAGAAAAGGTCTTCACAGAACTTAAAGTGTTTCATGCATCCTACTCCTTCACCAAAAATAATGTGCAGGAAATGCTAAAGTGCCTAAAAGTCAATGAGATTGAGTCTGTTTTCCCCTCTCTTTCTGAACTCCTAAAAATGTATGCAACATTACCTGTCTCCACTTCTACAGTTGAGAGGTCATTTTCCAAGTTAAAACTTGTGAAATCCAGTCTTCGAAGTCTGTGTAATGAAGAGAGGCTTTCTGACCTACTGCTACTCTCCATTGAGCAAGACATTCCAATTAATCGTGAGGAAGTCATTCACATATTTAAAAAGACAGCAGAAAGAATACTGCTTTAAATACAGGTAATTTCATAAATAATTAAGTTTAAAATCTGTACAAAAACCACATTTGGTAATGTTTATTGAAGTAATTAAAAAAAAAAAACTTTTTAGTGCCCTTTTTGGTCCTTCCACCCCTGCCCCACAGGATGTCTGTGTACGCTACTGCACAAAAGAGTAACACAGAAGTATAGAAACTCTGCATTGATTTAAAAAAAAAAAAAAAAAAAACCTGTGCTAGGATCGGATCGGATTGGAATTGGCCGATTCTCAGAATTTTCTGGATCGGATCGGAAAAAATGGTATCGTTGCATCCCTAGTGCTCACACACCTAGACTGAATTCAGTTATTATAGCCTATTATTTGAAAATATAATGTTTTGTTGCTCATTGTATAATTTGTTAGTTGTTTGAATAATCGTGGACATGCAGCATTATAATTAAACTTAAAATGTATTTTTATTAAGTGATCAGGTTAAATACAAATTCAGTCTTTTTAAAACATTTTATGACATAACATGGTATTTACCCAAAACGTTACGCTGTGCATAGTTAATAGATTACATAGGCTACAGTGGTTTGAGTGCGTTTGACTAGAGCACAGTTACATAGCTGTTGTGTTTATGTGATTGTCGGTGGCCGTCTTGAGAAGCGAAAAAGCTTTGGAAAATGACTCGTAAAAAGGAGGAGGACTTGAGTGCTTTTTACAAGTCGGAATTTAAAATTACGGTAATATCGCATGAACATTTCACATGAAATTCTGTCAGTGTGGAGGAATTGTAAGGACACGGGATGCACGCAAGAAAAATTCGCCCGCACTAGGTATATTTCAGGTCATTTTAATATGTTATTAATCACAAAACTATCACAAAACTTAAGTATCCTGGGGATTATCGAGGGGCACAAGAAGAATCTGGAAGGCATTGCTTCCAGCCCAGCACCCATAGTTCCCACGGCTATGTCTGTAATAGCTGCATATGAGTCTCTCAGTTGTGCTCAGTGTGAAAAGATGGATCTCAAAATCATACAGTCACTGTTGGAAAGGTTTCAAATACACAAAAATGCTGGAAAACCGCAGAATTAGTGGGAGCTGAAGGATTTTTCTGAAGAACAGCAGCAGTTTAACTGTTCAGAACAAACAAGAGACTCATGAACAACTATCACTAAACAAACAAACACAGCTGTGGATCGTTCAGCTAACAACATTAAGAATCAAGGGGGTGAAAACTCTTGAAACTAAATTCAACTATTTTCTCTTGTGGACTATATGTAAACATTTTTATGTGAAATATCTTATTCAGGTCAGTACTAAATAAAAACTAACATGTATTTTGTATGATCCCTCTTATTTTGGTAAAATAATTAACATTTAGCAGATTCTGAAAGGGGGATGTAAACTTTTGACCTGTGTGTGTGTGTGTGTGTGTGTGTCTGTGTCTCTGTGTGTGTGTCTGTGCCTGTGTGTGTGTCTGTATGTCTCTGTGTGTGTGAGTGTTATGTGTGTCTGTGTGTGTGAGTGTTATGTGTGTCTGTGTGTGTGTGTGTGTGTGTGTGTGTGTGTCTGTGTGTCTGTGTGTGTGAGTGTTATGTGTGTCTGTGTGTGTGAGTGTTGTGTGGGTGTGTGTGTCTGTCTGTCTGTCTGTCTGTGTGTGTGAGTAAGTTCTGTGTGTGTCTGTCTGTGTGTGTGTGTGTGTGTGTGTGTCTGTGTCTCTGTGTGTGTGTCTGTGCCTGTGTCTGTGTCTGTGTGTGTGTGTGTGTGTGTGTGTGTGTGTGTGTGTGTGTGTGTGTGTCTGTGTCTGTGTGTGTGTGTGTGTGTGTGTGTGTGTGTGTCTGTCTGTCTGTGTATGTGTGTGTGTGTGTGTGTGTGTGTGTGTGTGCGCGTTCACTGATTTATTGTCTGTTTAGATCAATCCTGGTCCTGGAGAGTCACTGTCCTGCAGAGTTTAGTTCCAGTCCTAATTAAACACATCTGGATCTGCTGAACGAGGTCTTCAGGAGAGTGATGTGGAGCAGGGAACTAAACTCTGCAGGACACTAGGGCTCCAGGATCAGGATTGAACACAGCTGGTTTACAAGTATGATTTCATAAGCAGTTTTCCTGTCATGTAGTATTAGACATCCATAATAATTTGGTGTATTCACATCATCAACATTTGACATTCAATTATTTTATTAGATATGAGGCCTATATTGCGTGGTTAGCCGTGGGATAATGTGTGGTAAGAAACAACCTACAGTACAGTATTCTCTGTTTTCATGGTTCAGTCCATCTCAAGCGGCCCAGTGGAGGTTGTTTGACTATTTTTAATTTTCCAGATTTGTTTGTTGAGTGATTACCTCTATGATGTACTGTTATTGAAAAATCACCTGTTTTGGTTATACAGATGTTTACATGAACCTCAATATATCAGCTCAGGATGATCGTAGCTCCTTGGAACAAAACTGCTCTTTAGAGATTATTATTAAATTGCAGCACATTATATTAGATATTGAGGTTTTTGTAAGTGTCTGAATAACCAAAATTGAATGTGGGTCATGACACTAATTGCTGCTGTGGTTAAACCAAGTGAAATAAATACAAAAAAAATGTTTTTTTTTATACCAACATAGACTTAATTATTAAAAATAATTACGAATGGTCAGTCAACAAACTTTACAATTTTTGGACAACTTGAGATAGATTTTGTGTTTTTGTCAAAAGCTGGTTTGTTGTGACTGTTTTTTGTTTGTGATTCTGTCAGATATGTGTTTTTAAAGTGTTTTTTATTCTTACACAGTATCTGCTTTTCTCTCTGTTTTCTCAGCACGGATGTTTCCCCAAATGGCATTTTGCTCTGCAATGCGTAAGAGAAATATTCAGACATCAGCACTTCACTGAACTTGTCTTTTTTTTTTCATCTAATTGTCTTTTATTTTATCACTCATTGATAGATTGTTTTTATCACATGCTTTTAACACCCAGGGGTTTCTCTGTTTTCTCAGCTCCCTTAATGAAGAAAGGTTCTGCAAAGCATAAGAGAAATACACAGACAGCAGCACTTCTATGTACTTGGCTTTTTTTCTTCATCTGATTGTGTTTTATTTTGTCACTCGTGGAATGATTGTTTTTAGCACATGCATCTAACACCCAGGGGTTTCTCTGTTTTCTCAGCAATGGCTCCCTTAATGGGATTTGCTTCTCCAATGTGTAAGAAAAATATACAACCACTTGACTGAGCTTTTCTTGTTCTTGTTTTGAATGTGTATATCAATATAATTGTCTTTTCATGAATGTCACTCTCTGAATGATTGTTTTTTAGCATGTGACACACAATCGAGCAGCATGAGGATTGAACGTGATTCCATGTTATTTGAGGGTAAGTCAAACAAACCAGGCTCAGGTTTGGAAAACAATGTCCTAATCAGACAGGATTGATTATATATGAGGACACCACAGTATGTATTAGTTACTGGGCTGCTTTTGGATTTTAATCATTTCAGTTATTTTTCTCATTCCATGTCTTTAAAGTTTACAGCATTTATTACCTTCTATGAATGTCCCTTAACAATAACTAAAGTTAATAGCAATTATTGACAAACTGGTAAAAAATGTACCATTTGAGGTAAATGTAGTATCATTGTGTAGCTCTCAAAGTCTTGTAGTCAATTCTTGTGTAAATATTCTCATAGCTCAGATATTCATATGGATGTTTGTTTGTTTGTTTGTTTATTTCATTTATTTATACAGGGACAATGCACAACAAAACTGCTGTGCCAGAGTTAGCTATAAAGCTAATTTGCATCTGCAGTCCCTGGGCAGGATGTTGTTACAAAATTACCAAGTTCAATCAAAAACAGTACAATACATACAACACATACTATATATCACATCTAAATAAAAAATCAAGTCAATGATCACATATTTGATTTTC
This sequence comes from Aspiorhynchus laticeps, assembly GCA_023376895.1. Lineage (NCBI taxonomy): Eukaryota > Metazoa > Chordata > Actinopteri > Cypriniformes > Cyprinidae > Aspiorhynchus > Aspiorhynchus laticeps. The sequence goes on from JALXFT010000714.1 coordinate 45,578, forward strand.
CTTAAGCCATACTTTAAGCGTAGTTTTAAAGATACTAAATGTTGCACACTCTCTAATATAAACAGGTATTAAATTCCATCTTTCTGCTGCTCTAACTGAAAAAGCTGATTGTCCAAAAACAGTTTTCTTAAATTTAGTTGAACAATCACCTCTAACTGATGACCTAGTCTGCCTGATATTATCCTTACAGAAAGTCACACATTGTTTAAGAGGTGGTGGTGCAAGATCATGAAATAATTTGTACATCAAACACACATCAGCAAAAAAAAAAAAATTATCAAACGTCAATAATTTATAATTTTTAATAATATTGCAGTGATGATAACTCGGCTTTTTAGCTAAAATTTTCACAGCTTGTTTATAGATAGTATATAATGGTTTTAACGTAGTTATACTTGTATGGGACCAACTTGTAGCACAATAAGATAAATGAGGGAGGATCATTGTATGCATAAAGAGTTTAGCAGCAGCCACAGGTAATTGGTGCCTAATATTTCTGAAGATCATCAAACTTGCTCTAGTACTTTTAGAGACCTTTTTAATATGTTTTTTAAAATTTAAGTTAGAATCCATAATCATACCCAAATATTTAAAATGCTTAACGATATTTATTACTTCTCCTTTAACTAAAATATCTGGACAATGCTCATCAGCTTTCTTGATCGAAAAATACATTCCCACCGTTTTACTCGTATTAAGAGAGAGGCAAGAATGACATAGCCAATCTGAGACTTTGTTCAATGCAGCAGTAAGTTTGATAGCAGCTTGTTCTTTTGTCTTAGCATGAGTATAAACAACTGTATCATCTGCATACATCTGAACCTGGACCTCTGGACAAACTGTAGGCAAATCATTAATGTATAAGCTGAACAAAATTGGTCCAAGTCACAATACATATAAATAGCCAACAAATGAAGTATAAGCGATAACGCTTGCTATTTCATACTTATTTATGCATTTATGTACATGTGCTCTAAGCACTTTATATAGTGAAAAAACACTTCATGTAGGTGTTTCAGAATTAATCAACTTGTCATCAGATTAGAAATGTAAATGAATGATTGTGTTTGATTCACTTTATTCAAGTGACGGGATTAAAAGAGTAAAGTACATTATAACGTACAGTTCTTCTAAAGTAGCCTGTTTTTGTTATTATAGAAATGCATGGTTTGGTTAGAATTCAGTTTTGTTTTTAAGTGTGTCTTGCACCAGTTAAATGTTTGTCATTTAAAGTCAAACTGTAGATTATGACATCACAGCATTTGGAGGATGATGTCATCACAGCTGGATGACATCAGGTGATGTTTAACTTCAGAAATGGCAAAAACTCACTCTGTGAGAACATTGAAAAATAGACATTACTGGCACCCATTTATAGACGTGTGTTACAAAAACAAAACAAATCCTGTCTGAATAAGACTCAAGGCAGTTATGCTGCTTTAATTCATTTCATTTATGTGCTTTAATCATAAACATATCAGAAATAATGCTGCTATGGGTGTCCAGATGAACTGTGTATTTGAGCAGAAGCTGAGCCTCAGAAGGACCCTTTGCTCCAGCTGGTCTCTCTTCAGAAGGCCGCGGGATGCTGGGAGATCAACGCCTCATTGGCTGCTGTATTTGGGAAGAC